>JABRWK010000233.1:47830-126124 GCA_013372445.1 Hypothenemus hampei | reverse complement strand
AAAAATAAATTTTGAAATATTGTTTAAGAAAATACTGAATTATGTAGTAATACACATAACGTCTGCTTCATTCTAAAACCTCGTAAATACGTTTTGGTGAATTTTACAGTAAAAGCTAAAAACGACTTTGTGGCTCATAGTTGAAAATTTAGACTTGTCTTTATTTTTAAGAAATAATTAAACAAAACAATACCGAACCATTTTGAATTAGTTTCTCACAATCGTATATCATATAAAAATAAACTACTACTACTACTACACGAAAATCAACCACAAATTATAAATATTATAGTCAAATGAACCACAATACATAACAACGCACAAGAATCAATCGATCTGTCAACGTCAAATTAATTCTTGGCTTTAACATTTGGTACGTGGGGGCGCGACACATCTTGGATCGTATAATGGCTGCCCACTAGCAGTCCATGTTTATATAAGGTCTGTTCCAACCCGCGTCAGAAACCGTTCGCTGACAGTCAAAAATGATCAACCAGTTTAACGCCCACTGACATCCACAAGTAAGTAATTCAATTCAATGTTCAATATTAATTTGGTCGATCATTTTTGACCGTCAGCGAACAGTTTCTGACGCGGGTTGGAACAGATCTATAGTCAAAGATTTATATGTATTGATAGCTATACAGTATGGAAAGTTGAGACAGGGCCAATTTGTAGAAAAGGATTCACCGAGAGAGATGCAGCATATAGTCATATACAGAAATTTCTATATGTTGCATCTCTCTCGGCTTCCTTTTCTAGAAAT
This sequence comes from Hypothenemus hampei, assembly GCA_013372445.1. NCBI lineage: Eukaryota > Metazoa > Arthropoda > Insecta > Coleoptera > Curculionidae > Hypothenemus > Hypothenemus hampei. Next base: position 125,358 of record JABRWK010000233.1, on the reverse strand, counting down.
TGGCCCTGTCTCAGCTTTCCATACTGTATGTGTGTTAAACGTAAATTTCTAAGGATATTCATATGTAATTTCAATCGTAAATATTTCGGTAACTATTGTGCTTAGGTATAGAACATGGTACATGAAACATACTTAGAATTTGAAGGAGAATTCAAAAATGAAATAAAATATATAGGTTTCCATTTGAAAAAATAAAGTTAGTGGTCGTAACTTGGTTTTTGGTTACCCTGTATCAGTGTTGGGCAAAAATTGATTGATTAATTAATCAGATTAAAATAATTTAATTAAATTTAATCGGATTAATTTTTTAATCTAAAATTCTGATTAAATTTAATCAAACTAAAATTAATTTTTTTTGTGCAATTAAAAATTGAATTTGATTAAAATTAATCATTTTTCTACAATTAAAAGTTAATCAGATTAATTTCAATCAGATTAATTTTTAATCATAAAGAATGATATATTTTCAAAAGTTTTAAAAAATTTTGAAATAAGAAAATAGCAAAAGAATACTGACTACTTAGTTGGTTTAAGCGTTAACTATAAAAGACCAGTATAAATATTAGAAGAATGAGAAGGATTCGGTGGCGCCATTCGACAAGTGACAAGTGGAGGGAATATATAAATTATTACGTTGTAATTTTTAAGAAGAGATAAATACAATGTTATATTATAAGAATATTATTAGTTCTTTTAAATTTATATTATATTACAAAGTTAGTAACATTATACATATAACGTATGGGTAGGTATATTAATTTTTAATTTGAACAAGAAACTTTATAATTTAAATTCGATTTCAGTACGACCCTTTGCTCAAACATAGCATCCGATAATTTGTGACTTTTCGGCAAATTGGTCATAGTAGCAAAGGAAAACAATCGCTCAACAGGTGCTGATGATGGCAGAGGTGTGTTATATTTAATGAAAACATTCTTAATTTCTGGATACTTGTCTAGAATACTTAGTTCTGTACTTTTTTCTGCGAAAAAGTGAAGAACCATAAGTTCGGCCAAATTATATCTATATAAAAAAATGTAGCTTTATAAAGCATAAAATATAAAAAATTGTCCAAGAGAAACAGATCTAGATTTGCAAGTTGTTCAATATTGCAACATCTCAATTTAAATTTTATACCCAAAATTTAAAAACAAATGGTTATCTTGTCTAGAAGCCTCTGATTGTGAGCACAACAAAGTGATAGCAAAGAGTTGTACTAAGATAAATAGATTCAACAATAACGTGAAATTTTTATTTTAAGAAAAATAAATTGTAACGTAAAAGTATTATTGTATTTTCTTATTTTTTAAAATATTTCAAAACTTCTGGAATAAATAATTCTTAAAAATTAATTATGATTAAAACTCAATTTGATTGAAATTAATATGACTAATTTTTAATTGTAGAAAAACGATTAATTTTAATCAGATTAAATTTTTAATGGCAGAAAAAAAAAATTTAGTTTGATTAAATTTAATCAAATTAATTTTTTAATCTAAAAAAAAAATTGGAAAATTAATTCCATTAAATTTAATCAAACTAAATTAATCAAAATTTTAGTCGATTAATAATTTAATCGATTAATGCCCAACACTGCCCTGTTTACATGGATTTACCATCAAAAAAACCGCAGCCAAAAATAAAAATCGATGGGTCCGAGCGTTTTTCTTAAAAACAAACCGCTGAATTTTAAATAAAATTATTCCAGACTTTGTCACATCCCTGTATAGGTACTCGTACATTTACAAACCTGAAGTAAGCAGCAAATAGAGAAAACGTTATATGACGGAATTATAAGACGTAGTCAATCTCCATGGAGACCACCAATTTGGATTGTCCCGAAAAAATTGGATGCAAGTTGAAAACAAAAGTGGCGAATCGTGGTTGACTATAGGAAAATCAATGAAAAAACTATCGACGACAGATACTCTATTTCAAACATAACAGGTATTTTGGATAAGCTTGGCAGATACAATTATTTCACCACTCTAGATCTAACATCAGGATTTCACCAGATCAAATTACATCTGGATTCAATGGCTAAAACCGCATTTAACGTTGAAAATGGGCATTATGAATTGGTAAGAATGTCGTTCGGTCTAAAAAACGCACCTGCTACATTTGAAAGGGTCATGGACGACGTACTTAAAGAGTTACAAGGAAAAATATGTTTGGTATACATGGATGACATTGTCTTCTCTACTAGTCTATAACAGCATATATTAAATTTAAGGAAAGCATTTCAAAAACTTAATCAAGCAGGATTAAAAATTCAAATGGACAAGTGTGAATTTCTATGTAAAACGGTGGGATTTCTTGGACATGTGGTAACACCAGAAGGTATCAAATCTAATCCAAAAAAGATACAAGCCATACAAAACTTTCCTATTCCAAAGACCACTAAGGAAATAAAATCTTTCTTAGGACCGATAGGGTACTACCGAAAATTCATTAAAAAGCACACCTGACTAAACCCTTGACAAACTGTTTAAAGAAAAACGCAAACATTAGACATACTCCAGAATTTGTAAAATTTCCAGTTATGTAAGAACATTCTTATTAATGACCCTATTCTGCAGTGTCCTGACTTCTCTAAACCATTCAACGTTACCACAGACGTTTCCACTGCACCTGTAGGTGCTGTATTATCTCAAGGACCAATAGGAAAAGATCTACCAATAGCTTTCACCAGTCGCACCCTCAATCCAGCAGAGTGTAACTACAGTACTATAGAAAAAGAATTGCTTGCTGCAGTATGGGCAGTTAAATACTTTTGCTTCTATCTCTATGGAACCAAGTTCAATATTGTGTGTGATCATAAACTTCTACAATGATTATTTTCCCTAAAGGAACCCAATTCCAAACTGGTTAAATGGCGATTCAAATTAGAAGAATACGACTACAGAATAATTTACAAAAAGGGAAAAAATAACACCAACGCAGATGCACTCTCTAAAATTGAGATAAATCCTATTGATTTAAATGATAATCAATCCTTGATTGTTAACCTTGACGAATTCGAAAAATTTGCCTCTGACCAAAGAGAAATAATTGAAGAAGAACATCCGTCAACTAGCACCACGAACCTTTCCGAAATAACATTGAATGATGTATCAAAAGGGAGACCTCTGTATAATGAAAATCCTCACAAATGGTACGAACGAATGCAGAACAACACCTGTGAAATTGACAAGAACATTTATCCAACGAATTGAAGCTAATAAATTAGTAGTTAATCCAAAGGATCGCATAACCATATTTTCTTCATATATTAATGATGGATTAACAGTAATTACTAACCCAATCATAATCAAAATTGAAAACTGCGAAATAAAAATCGATGGACAAAAGTTCATTCCCTCGCAGAATAAATCTAGGGGAACCCTCTTCAATTTGCCAAATTTTATATCATCTGACGTCCCGGACATTAACAATCAGAAAATTCTACAGATACCCCCAATGAAACAGGAACATCTTAACAATATTAAAATATTAATGGATGGTATGGAAAAGCCCAACCCAGAATACTACACGATTACAAACATCGAAGGACTTAACATATCCCTAATTTCGATCGTGGCCATCATAGCTGTGAGACTGAGCATTCTATTAATCATACGAAAGCTTCGCCAATACCGGGGATCTAGAAATAAACACCAAGACTTCAATTTGAAGCCAATTCCAAAACAAGAACCCCTGTTTTGTCATCTTAAGGACGGAGGAATTATATGAATTGCCCGTTTCTATTATGTAACTTTTCTATAGTGTTATTGATATATTGTTAACGCCAACTCTTTTTATTATCTGTGTGCCACTCTAGGAAAACACAGTCTTCATGTAAAATACTCAGATAATGGTCTCACTCAATTAGTCACGCCGACCCTTTTCTTAGAATGCAGGTAAATAGTAAGAATGTCTTTACTATTACTATACTATCAGATTAGATGAATATACATATATTAAAAAGCAACAGAGCAAAGGGCGATCCTTGCGGAATACCCTTAAATGCTTATTGGGGACCTAACAGGGATGCTGAATTAGGAGATCTTATATAAATTTTCCTTGCATGGATAACATTAAAGATAGCATTACTTATATAGGGGCCCACCTCAAGAGTATCCATCTTTGTTCTTAAATTTTACATGATCAACGTTATTGTAAGCAGATTTGAGATTTATGAAAACTGCCACCATAACTTCATTAAGACTGAAAGCAGAGTATGTGTCTGATGTAACAGTTGTTAGGCAATCAATCGTTCCCTTACCCTTTCTAAATCCCAACTGAAATTCACTGAGAACTTTCTACCAATATTCTATACGGGTTCTTATCATATTTTCAAAAACCTTACCCACACAAAACGAAAGAGCACTCGGTCTGTAAAAACCCATGCAAAGTTGGATCCTTTAACGGTTTAATAATAGGAACAACTACCTGTGTTCTCCAACTATCCGGGACCTCCATTTCCCCCTTAAAAATACGATTAAATAAGTCACACAAAGAATACTTAAGGTCTGCTGGCATACATTTAATCATCGAGTATGAAAAACTATCCAGCCCAGGTGAAGAATCTCTTTCCCCTTTCAAAGAAGAATTCAGTTCATCATAGCAAAATCCTCTGAAAGGAAACATATACAGAAGGCGAGGGAGCATTAATTGTTTCGGTGGAATTAAAGGGGGAGTAAGGGAATCCAGCAGAAGCTGAGTCCAGCTCTCATTTTCATTGTAATGTCTAAGACTTAGTCCATTATTGGCAAAGCCCCTAACTACTCTCCATACTATTGCTAACGGACAATTAGAGCTCAGGGATCCGCAAAACTCCTTGAAGGAGTCCCTCTTCCTCTTTCTTATAACCCTTTTAGATGATGCAACGACTCGCTTATATTCCAAAAAATGTTCAATAGACATATTATTCTTAATCTTTTTTATCTCCCTAAAGCTAAGGACCTTTGGGCCAATGCCTCATTGTACTGATTATTCCACCATTTAGGCTTAATTGGCCCTTTACCTATAAATAGGTAAAAAGGTTTGGTCTTAGGTATCGACAAATCCGCCGATTAAGAGATCAATCTACAGAAATCATCATAATGATCAATCTCATCTACATTATCCAAATATTGAGAATATTGACTCCAGTCAGCCTTCTTAAAATTCCATCTTGAAATCGGAGAATGTAGAGGATTATCAGGGTAATTATTTTTTAATTATAAAAAATAAATATATTATTAAATTATAATTTTCAGTTCACAAGAAGTAGGCAGATGGTCACTTCCACTAATGGTACTGAGAATCGACCAATCACATCGAAGGGCTATGTCCTGAGGGAGTAATGAGACGTCGAGACAACTCTTCTATTCATTTGGAGCAGAAATTTTTGTGCTCCGACCATCATTAAGAATCACCAAATCGTATTTATTAATAACTTGTGTTAAAGCTCTTCCTGTGGGATTTATTTGTCTGGATTCCCACAAATGATGTTTGCCATTTAAATCACCCATGATAACATAGGGCGGATGAATTTAATCAATAATTTCCTGAAAGTTACCAAAAGTAAGATGACAATCCGGTGCACAGTACATATTAATAAATGAACTAAATATCTTGAGATCTTCTTGCCATAACTTGAAACTTCCATTTAGCTTGAATTTCATTGATAATTATTTCATATGATATTTGTCTGTTTATAAGGATAACTACTCCTCCCTTACCATCATGTCTATCTTTACGTAATACTGAAAAATGGCCAACGTTTAAGTTTAATGAGGGATTAAGCCAAGTCTCATTAAGAAAAATAATATGAGGATCAATAGAGTAAATAGAATTTTTTAAAGTCATCTAAAATATTACTAAGAATGCTGTGACAGTTGCATTGTAAAATTTTAAGACTTTTACCGATCATCGGAAGATTTTTTTTTCCTTGGTTTTTACAAGGATCTGTTAAAGTTTACAACTAACAAACTTAGTTTATAGTAATGTGTAAAACCATTTTGTTGCTCATTTTGATTTTTACTTCAACATTTCCTCTCAACAAAATGATTTCACAAATTTTAATCATTAAACAAATAACTGCTAATTAAACCTTAAATTAAAAAATAAAGAAAAATGTTTACAACTATCGTCACTCGACGATCTTTTCTTTTAAGTTAAGCATTTCCCTGAATTTGACAAATTTCTCCTTAGCTAAAGGTTTAGTTAATACATCCGCTCGTTGATCATCAGAATTTATATATTTTAGCATTATAATTTTCGCATCTAGCTTTTCCTTAATAAAATTAAATTTAATATCTATATGTTTCAGACGCTTGTTATTTTCGGGATTGACTGCTAGACTTATTGTCGATTGATTGTCCTCATATATTATCGTAGGACCGTTTAAAAAAGGCATTTGAAAATCATTGATAATTTTACGAAAATAACAAACTTCTGTTACAGCTGAAGTTAACGCTGTGTACTCAGCTTCTGTTGACGATATGGAAACAGAGACTTGTTTTCGACTGACCCAATATAATTGACAATCGAACAAATTTATTATGATCCCAGTTGTTGACTTTCTATCTGTCACATCGCCACCCCAATCGGAGTCTACATAACAGCTTAAAACGTCATTACTTGGCTTAAAACTTAATTTCAGATTTAAAGTTCCCTTTATGTACCGTAATACTCTCTTTAAAGCGATATATACTTTTTCATTGGCTTTATCCTGATATCTACTCAAAAACGACACTGACTGACACAAGTCTGGTCTTGTACCTAAGGCTACATACATTAATGACCCAATAATTTGTCTACATAGTTTAACATATTCTATATTAACCTCGTTATCTCTTAACAAATTCCAATCGATATTGTTGTCCATAGGTGTAAATGTTGGCTTGCATTCCAGCATTCCAAATTTTCGTAAAATACTTATTAAATAATCTGTTTGATCCAATTCAACAGAATTATTTATATTATCAAAATTTACTTGTATATTCAGAAAATTCTTTACTAATCCTAGATCTTTTATTGTGAAATTATTATTCAAGAACTGTTTTAATGTACATAGTTCTTGTTCGTTGTTTCCCATAAGCAATAAGTCATCAACATATATCAAAATATAGATTTTGCTTTTTGACGAAAAACGTGTATAAAAGCAATAATCATTCTGAGATCTTGTGAATCCCTTACTAGTTATTATTGAATTGAATTTATTGTTCCAATTTTTTGATGATTGTTTCAGACCGTATATGGCTTTATTAAGTTTGCAAATCACAGGATTTGTATCATTAGAAAATTTTGGTAAAGACATATAAATTTCTTCATTGACCTCGCCATAAAGAAATGNTGTAAATTGCCCCTATTCTTTTTTGCATCCGCAGATTCAACTATATCTATAAAAGGACCATAATCCTTGTGAGAATACTTTAAAGTTTTCCTGAAAGGAAAGGTAACATTGGAGGGATCTTTCTCCTCAACATCGGGACGAACATTCGGAGGCCCCGCAGGGCCACCGGAGGTTATAGACATGAACGCAAACGCGTTAGAAAATTAAGTTAGAATAACCCGAAATCACAATTCAGCAATAGCAGGCTGAATAAAAGGATATCTTAACTACCGCAAACTACAACTCAAGATGAGCTCCAGAAAAAGCTACACTAGAGCAGCTTTTAAGCACTAAAACCAAAAACACCCACAATAATTCAGAGCCAATAAAATTCCAACTTGTCACTTCATAGAGCCAAAAAACTTTCGTTCCCTAAATATCGTGACTTCAATTTCAAGACGCAGAGACAACCCTGAGACGTTCACTTGTATTGGAAAAGTGTTCGCTTTTGCTATACAGAATATCTTTATCTTGTATATTAAAATGGGAATAATTCTATCTCTCTCTAAAAATGTTGGAAACTATTTTCAGAGGGCTGTAATCGTGGATTAAGTTAAGCGATTTTAGGCCTTATGTCGTCAAATAACCGTCCTTCACCATTTTGTCTGCCGTTTCAAACAATATTGGTTGACGCCATATTGTTTAAAGTTCTTTTGTGGAGTGTTTTGGATTTATTGATTTAGTGTTTAAAGTATTTTCTGGAGTTATTAATTCATTACTCCATCTTCAATGAATAGACTGAACTATAATGTTAACATTTACTGGTTTTTACTTTTGCCACACGAATCTTGTAGAAAACATCGAACTGGTATTAGAAGTACTAAAATTATTTTTTCAAATAAGTGTTCAGTAATAATTAAATAAATAATAAATTGAATTAATAAACCTTTCATAAACATATGAACGATATCAATGCCGATAATATGTAGATTCCATAAATGAAACTAATGCAATCTTTAAATAATAAATTTATTCTAGTAATTATTTTTGATAAATGTTGTTTCTTGTTTCATTTGAATATTATTTTCAGATAAAGTAAAAAATATAAATTTAAAAATGAGCAATTTCAAAATTTCTGCGTGCTCTACTACAACAAACTAAACCGCCATCTGAAAATGCTTTCCAAATGTTGAGCGAACACTTACAGCATTGAGTTGAACGTTTCAGGGTTGTCTCTGCAAGTCGCCTCCAAATTGGGTCCGTTTTATTGCTACTAAATCATTTATTTTATAAATAAATAATTTTTTGAGATTAGAGACTTCAATAGTACATAATTCGCTTGCTATTAAAGAAATCCAGTAAGAATGAATGGATCTATCATGAGGAAATTGAAAGTAAACAATCTTAATTGTATAATAAACATTTTTTTATTCAAACCTATATTCTTACATAATATACAAAAGAATTTATATCCCCAAAAAAGGATAAGAAGAAAAATGTATTCTGTACAAAAATTTATCGACTAAAACTGTACAAATATAACTCGTAAGCAAATAAATTACGGGTTTCTTTCACTTCAAAACCAATATACATAATACATATTCCTATAAATAGTCATATGCGAAAATTTAAGTCCGAATTGAAGAAAGCTTCACTGAACGGGAAACTTAGTTTAAAATCGTTGTTTTTTTTGTTTTTTCAAAGTTTTCCCAACAAATATAATAAAACGAGATCACTCTTTCACTTATTATATTAAAATAAGATTTTTTCCTTTGTCGAAAAAAAACTCAGTTTTTTGTCCACTGCAATTGGCACTTGACGTATTTTAAAGGACAAAAAAAAACACCCTTAAAGAGGCACAGTATTTTAACATTGACGTGACGGCTAAAATGCAAAACATTAAGCAATTCATAGCAGTTTGATGATCATCATCACAAATAGGAAACTTTATTTTAGGGACGTTTAACAAAGATGAGGATTCATAATTATCATTTTTTTTTTCAATGTAATATTATGGATTGCGGCAGGTTAACAACAGAGAGACAAAAAAATTAAAACATGTAAACAGGCTAAATACAAGTTCTGTGTGTCGGTTTTGACACGAAAATCTACAACAGGAAGTTTTACCGTGCAACTCGCAACCGAATTTTTAATTAATTAATCTGCTTTGTACAGTGACAATATTTTTTTTATATTTACAGTGAGGAAACGGGACCGGCTCAGCCTAAAACCTTTTTTTTTATTTACAATTTAATTTATCTCTTGTCATTTTTGCCAAGACCATCACGACAAACATACCTGGTGTTTTTTTCAATTATTTTAAATAGAGAAGTTTTGCGTAAGGATACCACACATACTATTCGGATTGTCTAACTTTTACTACTTCATTTAGGATTTAGGTTCAATGAAAAAGCTATTTATGCAACAAAAATAAGTTTTCATTTCCATTCAAATGTAATATTCCTAATACCTTTTTAATACTATTACGTATGGTATACGAGATAGACAAAATACATTGATTTGAAAAAAATCAATAATCCATAAGTTTTCTTTAAAACATTTTTTTTTGTTCATTGGGTCAACTTCACTGAAATGGAGAGATTTACATTTGACCCTAACCTAATTAATAGGTCAAAGAAATAAAAACCTATTTACCTGACCTTGAATTTTTCTTTTTAATTAATTTCACTAAAATCAGTTTTGTCAAATCAATAAAGCGAAAAGTTTCTTATTTGACAAGTATTAGTCTAATCTCACTTATGTCATTTGTCAAATTCATTACATTTCCTTATACCATACAAAAGTTAACTTTAAGTTCATATTGTATTTGGAAATATTAAAATAAGCGATTTACATTTTCAGCAAAGTATGAAATTCATGTTTTTCCTAAAATTTTTATAATAAATCCGGTTATAAACTAGGGACTTTTTAAATAGTGACAAAAGATGGTTTATATTATTATTGGAAAAAGCTGTATTTTGAGCAAAGGCTGCTGCCTACAAATTATGTAGTAATGCAATTAATGTATTTCTGAAGATTTTTGACCTTCGATTTCGGCGGATAAAGTCTATTATTGGTAAAAAATATATATTACCGCATGTAAGTTCGAAAAAGTGAGGCCATTGCGCAAACTTGAGAAGGTTGTTACTACGCGTATTTTTTCATTTCATTGTTGCCAAATGTCATTATTAAATACCAAATATAAAAATAAAGCTATTTTTTTTATATTTTATTTTATTAAACCGATTTGATTGAAATGCGATTGAGAGAAATGAAACACAAAATTCTACCTCAACCTGCTTCAACCAACCTTTACTTCGAACCGAAGTTAATGTTCGGCTCACACTGATCCTTCTGATCAAGAAATGGTCTTCTTGTCGCAGTAACAACATTATCAAGTTTGAAAATGCGAAGGGCGCAATACTTTATTGCATTGAATAAATAGGTTTCTGTCCATATTTTATTGCATACATTGTATATGGTAAAAAAATGGGTTTAACCTTACTTTTCTTCGTTGGATTATACTAATAGAAATGCAAAAATGTAGTTTTTCCCTGTGCATTATAGACAGATTGCACAAATTTTAAAGCCCTCATTCGATATATAAAAGTCTAGGTGGTAACGTAGAAATCCGAAAAATATTGGGTTAGCTTGAAGGCTAATTTTATAATCCATCTCCATATTTTATACAAATAAATGAACGATGGTTGTCGTGAGGCCTAAAAACAACGATTTGGCTGGGCTAAAAACCAGTGGTCAACGATCACACAGAGTCCCCGCCGTCGGCCGAAGAATTGTCTGGATTGTCTACAGCAACGGCTCGACGTCCGAGGCGTTTATTCACGATCGCACCCAAAGTGCCCAGTGCGTCTTTCACCGCATGATAAATAATGTTCTTAATTTGCAACTTGTCCTCGTGATTAGAATGGGTGTCGCTCAGACCGCGAAACTCCTGCGTTAAATGGAAACAGTGCGCAACATTTTCGGGACTGACAAAGTCCTCGGCCACTTTAATACAGTTGTGCAGGTTGCGCACCTGGTGAGGAGCCCCCGCAGGAATGAATACCGCATCGCCCAAACACTGCACGATCGCGTAACCTTCTACCCCGTATTCCTTGTAAAGTCTTTCACGTAAGGGCCCGTCCAAGTAGCCACTTTGATCGTGGATCGGGTCATTGTGAGGTTCTAATCTACCTCCACGTTCCACCGTAACTTTGTTTAATAAATCACGGATCTTATCAGCATCGCGAGCATTATAAATATGCCAGAGCGCCCCGGGAAGTTCACCCTTGTCCCGAACCCGTCTTCTGGTTAAAATATCACAACCCGCCTCGTCAATTGCTCGAAAAGCTTCTTTTATATGCTCGTCTGAGTCCCCGTCTTTCGGTACACCCACATACACCATTACGTTAACCGCGTCACTCACGTCCAAATGTAAATTAGTCGTCCCTTTATTAGGATGTAGGGCCGAACCATAGGCATTGTACATTTTTGGACCTAAATCGGGTCGAACAAAACACTCGGGCAAACGCGATGCCAAATTCAATTTCCCACTACGTCTAGTGTACTCTTGCAAAGGCAGAGCTTGCATGAGGTCTTGGAATCGAGCTGGTAGCATTTCGGCAAAGTCCTCGCCGGGCGGCCAGTCTTTCAATTTGAGCAACATGGGCTGACCGCGTTCATCTTTCAGTCGTTTCGACGGTTCCTCGAACCCTTCCCAAAATTTGCGCATGGGTTGATTCGGAACCAAGTTGCCGGTCATGCAATTGATGAGATCGTTTTTCTCGTCACCGAAATCGCGAGCGAACGCCTCCGGGTTCCACAAATCCTTGTCGATTGATTTGCATACATCGGATACTATTACGGGTTGGCCACGTTTCCATTGATCCTGAAATTTTTTATTTATTACGATAGAAGAAAAACACATTCCAGAGAAAAATAATTACCTGGAAAATTTTATTATTTTCTTTGCAAGTTGGATCGCTTAGCCTCAAAAGTTTTCCATCACACAGCCAGGTATGTGGAACACTTGGATACAAAATCTTACTTTCTACGAGAGTCATTATTCGGATGGGCAACTGTTGTCGTCCTTTATGTTGCCAATTATATCTTCTAATATAATGTTTTAATTCAATTTTTTCTTGCTGTTCCTCCTTTTCTAGTTTCACATTACCGTCCATGGAGTATGCTGTGGAACCGTTGTTATCACTTTCGCCATTGTTTTCTGTTTTCACTTTTTTCTTGTCGCCTTTCGGAACAGGTGAAGCCGCCCGAGACGATCCGTTGGTTTTATGCGACGGTCTAATTAACAATTCTCTGAGTGTCGAAAAATTACCTTCTTCCTCGCTACTCGATACGTCATCTTTTTGCTCTTTCTTAATCTGTTCTTCGGATTTGGACAAGGCGACAGCGGCCAGCCAGTTTAATGATGATTGTTTTTCGTCTTTCACTCCATTGACAGTTAATTTGTCATCTTTTTCTTTTTTCACGCCGTTTAGCTTTTCGGCCATGATTAATTTCACCACTTCTTTGCATTCCACATTATTAAGTTTGGACTCCTTAGAATTTGGACAGCCGCAAAATTGCTCAATACCCCACAGCTCGCGCATTTCATGAACCATTTTTCCTAATTTCATTAAACAGTCGTCAGCGATGATTTGGGTGAGCATTAGTTTTTCTTGCTCATGTGAAGAACGATTTGTGCACAGTAGCCACATGAATTCATCACGGTCTTTGCCAGGTTCGCTTATCAATTTGATTGTACCATTTTTCCGGCTCTGAATTAAAAAGTTTTAATATGATTTGCGTATTAAAGATAAAAATTTGAGTCACCTTATAGCAGTCCAGGCAGACAACGAAACCGCATTTGCCACAAGCCCAATGGTAGTTAAACAAAGTGGTTTCACATACGTCGCACATTTCTCGAACTCCTTGGACCACTCTTTTCCAGGCCACAACTTTATCTTTCAAAAAGCAACATTCCATTATTGTAATTGGAACTCAAATCGATCTTACCTTCGGACATGTGTTCGTCGCGAGCATCTCTTTCCTGTAGCAACAAATCGCAAAAGTGGTCGCCCACTTGTGTTAACAAAAATCTGGACGTGTCTAAATCCAAATCGGACGGCGGATGGTCGGTGTTTGGTAACCACAATTTTATATCTTCCTAAAATGAAGAAATCACAATAATTAGAATGATACTAAATAGCAATTTAAAAACTTACTTCCATGGCATCCTTATGAGGATCACTAAAACCAGCTATTGCCAACTGTCCATTTTTGGTGTATCTCAGTCGTCTAAAGGCGTAGAAACGGCAAAAAATGTTGGACATGTTTCTCGAACGCTGGTTGGGTGTCCATCGACATTCGCGACATTTTGCCAGTTTTGGTGCCACCTAAAATTGTTTGTAAACATTTTGTTAAAGAATATTGTTAAAGACGAACCTCAAAGCATGGCCCGTCTTGAAGAAAACTTTCTCCGGTCTTTTTCAGCTGCCCAATCGGTGGTTTGCGAAAGGGGTCGCGCGGGGGCTCTTCCTTAGATTTTTTTGCGCGCGGCTCCTCGCCCTATCGATAAATTTTCATTGGAATTTTATAAAAATTTGTACGTAAAAAAACCAAACACCTTGTCGTTTTTTGAACTTTTTGGTCTTCTGCCTCGTTTTCTAGGTTCCTTTCCCGTTTTTTTACTATTTCCACTTCCAGACACAGTGGTGCTCGCCCCAGAGTCACTATCTTTTGTACTGTCCGACTCCTTGTCGCTTTCGCTTCCACTTTCACTATGTGGTGGCTAGAAAATAAGTCCTTCAGCTACTGTATGATTTGGGATTTATGAGGAACTTTAGTAAGGAAATAGGACAAAACTATTTAGCATATTTTGGGAAGGAAAAACAAACACTCACCAGCTTTTCCCCTTTTCTCTTTTTTTCCTCCAGAACCTTCGTCTTGGCCAAAGCCGTTCCGCCTTTTTTCTTTTTGACTTTTGGTGGTTTTCTCTTAGGTGGACTCTTCCTACCACTTCTCTCCTGGTCCGAACTAGAAGAATCATCGCCTCCATTCTTGTTTGAATCTCCGGGGTGTCCATTAACGCTAGTCTCCTTAGACTTTCTGCCTTGCGACTTCTGTTGGAAATGTTTTGTCTTGCTTATACTGTTCACCGCCATACTTCCAACAGAATGAATCGAATTCACTGGATTTTCGTTTTTTGTCGGAGGTGGACTGGGGGTGTCAATATTTAATGGTAAAGTGACGCAATTTCCGGAACCTACAGCACCAGTGGTGTCTTCCAAATCTTCACCGGTATGTCTCTGTAACCACGCCTTTTTTAAATGTCGCACCGGATAATTTCCACTGCTTGAGGTCTTTTGAGGTCCGGGACTGTTACTTTTCTCCGAATCCATTAAACTAGGAGTGACCGTTCCCAACCTAAGTGGTGTGCCGGGATTATCGTCCATTATTGGGGGAGTGGAAGTGCCTCCCTCGACAACCGTCGGCGTGACTGTTCTAGAATTTCCTGCTTCGACGCCATTAGGAGTATTTCTAGCGGTAAGCGGAGCTGGACTTGATATAGGTGGAGCTCCAAGAGGAGTTGCCGGTTTGATTGAAGGGACCGAATGTGTAGAGTCTGTACTTGCAGGGCGTACTACTTCCATAGTAACAGCAGTGACGCTTAAATCGGGAAGATTTTCGGTGAGAGAAGTAGGCGACTTGCTGATTGAATCTCCAAGAGGATTCATAAGAGGAGACCTATAGGCGGCAGTATTTACTAAAGTCGTTATGGTAGTTGCGGCACTAGCTATCAATGGACTTGGCTCGCTAACTCGTGCCAGTTGAGGCTGAGTTATCACCATATTAGTTAAAGGAACATTATTACTGTAATTTTTTAAATTCTGTTGTAAACTAGGCGTTAATGCCGGTACGGTGTCAATCCGTCTCTTTTTAACCTCCAAACAAACTGGGGTTCCGATCACAGGAGCGCTTTTCCTTTTAGGGGACGTTGATTGACCATTATCACTGTTTGAAAGCAAAACGTTTTCACTACTGAATAATAAATTTCCTTTATTGATACTACTTACCTAGACTTATTGGAACTAATACCCAAATCCAGGGGTTGAGTCTGGATTTGTTGAATGCTGGCAGGTCCACCTGATATATTGTAACTTGGGTGCGACCTTAAAGTGTTCAGCGGGGCAGAAGCTGCGGTGGGAGGTGACGTTCCCGATTGATTCAATATTTTAACAGATGAATTTGCTGGAGGAAGACCTCCACTTGGATAGGGCAATCTGTCATAGCTGTAAGTATATTTAGTATCGATCACAAAACAAAAGATAGTCCAATGGTCTTACGTTAGAGCTGATGTTGCCCTACTGCTGTGAGCCGGAGGAGGACAAGTGTTTACCGTAGGAGTACACGTCAAAGGAGGATGATAATGAGATATTTGTTGGTAAGGAGACGAAGATATACTGGTACCCAACGGTTTCAACATAGGCGGTAGAGGAGGTTGAGTTTCTTGAGGTCTCGACACTGGAACTACACTGACTGCGGACGGTTTACCATAAATATGGTGAGGAGCTGGCGAGGATACTTTTGGTTTGGAACTCGAAGAAGTGTTAGGCGTGGAGGCCATGGTGAAAGCTGCAGTCGTCGAAGATATATAAGGATAGCTAGATTTAGCTGAAGAAAAGACATTATTAAAATTGTTAAATTTTCAATAAGAAAAACAACTCACCAGAACTCGAAAACATCACAGCCTGACTCGTAGTTCCAACAGCTTCTTGTCTGTATCTCAATTCGGGCGACGAATGCTGTTGACTATGAGGATGGTGCACCTGGGGTGACTGCCTCTGATGATGTGGACTTGGTAGTTGCCCACTAGACGAACGATGGTGACCTACCGTGGATTTCCCGGGTTCCATAAGATGGTGTGGGCTGGCTAAATGATGTGGACTCTGACTTGGACTCCTGTATTCGTACATTTTTTGGGCGCCCGCACCCGAAGCGTTAATATAATGGTTCATCAGTTCGTTTCTTAATTTTGGACTGGGACTAAGGGCTATAGAAACGCGAGGTTCCACGTGGTGAGCACTTTTTGCTTCGTGTTTTACAATCACAGAACTTTTGCCTTCGTTTATTAACGGTGGAGGGTTATCCATTACACTCGTTTTCACTACGAGATTACTTGAAGAGGTTTTGTGGAGCTCGCCCGACTTTTTTGGTTCATAATAGGCATTGGCTGAGGGATGAACCTGATATCCGTACATTGCCAAGTCAGCTAAAGAAGATAAATGAATGAAGTACCAGTTTGAAGTGAGTGATTTAAAGTTACCTTTTGGTATTATCGATTGATGCATACTAGTCAGTTTTTCTGTAGATTTTACAGGAGTGAGTCTGCTATGGGCAGGTGGAGGGTAATCAGATTTTGACGATAAGCTCGATTTACTTGGAGGTACATAGTAGGATCTGAGAAAATGAACAGTGTTAAAAATCTTATTACTACTTATAATTCAGATTATTCTTTACAATATGGGAATTTTCAGTTTTGTAATTGTTAATCAGAAACTTCAGCGATCTTGGTGGAATATCATCACAAAATGTTTTGTAAAATAGCTTGTAATAGAAAAATCTATAGTTGATGACAGACACTTACCTATGATTAGCTTCGCTAGCTCTCACAGCCGCCAAATGCCTTTCTCTTTGGTGAATTTCGCTCTGTTTCCTGTCATCATCCGAAATACTAGACGACCGAGAATGTGGAGGCCTGGCCCCCATTGAGTTCCACTGTTGTTGTTCCCTTTTCTGTTGCGCGGCCCTCAACGATTTCTCAAAATGATTATGCAAAGCCTGTTCTTGCCGCTCCTTTTCCTCTCTCTCTCTTTCCTGTTTCTCCCGTTCTCTTTCAATTTTTTCCCTTTCTTGACGATCTCGATCCAACCGTTCTTTCTCCTTTTGATGTTCCTGCCTGATCATTCTTTCCGTGTACCTGTCATGCATCGCGGCCCTTTCCAAATCTTCCTGTGTGTTATGATTTGAGGGCGGTTGTTGCCCGCCCAATAAATGCGTGGGTACAGCAGCATATCTTTGCTGTTTCCATAGATCCAATGAAAAATTCGGATGTAACAAATGTGGGGGCGGCAAATGCGGATGACTGGCCACTGCAAAATCGCGATGATAATGTGATTTAAGATAGTTGTTTTGGGTCGAGTGGATGGTTGATTTACCGCTGGGCATTCCCGGATGGGGCGTTAATGGATGAGGGGCCATCGGTGGAACGGGTGGTGGATAGAGAGCTGCCGGTAGGCTGGTGGGGGCCGATGTTGGCGGCTGAGGGCCTGCAGATGGAGCCTGCGGGTGCGACATTAGCAGGGACTGATGCTGCACGCTGTGCACGTGCCGCACGTGTGGCTCGTCCTGAAATAAATGAAAGAAAGTCTTGATTAATTCGCTATATGATAAATAGTTATTTTGCAACAGTGCCTTGCAATTAGCCTTAGCAACTAACCATTTTTCAAGATAATGATTTTGTAATTATGGATTTTCTATCCTATGTCAAAATATGTTCCAGTCAAAATATGTTTGCATGATTGAGAATTAGTAACAAAAGAGGTTTTACGTATTTGACTTTTAAAAATTCCATTATCGTACCTGATGGAACAGGCCAGGATCGCGCCAAACGCGTACCGGCTCGGCAGCAGATGCGCCGGCCGGGACGTATAAAGGCGTACGGTTAGTACTGGACAAAGATAGAGCTGAGATAGTTTGGGAATATCCTGTTGATATATTAGGTTCGTCAGATGAACTCAGAGCGCTGGACCTAAAAAAGAAAAAACAAATTTACTAATCATAGTTTAATATCAATTTGAAATGTTGATGGAATACTTAAATCAGTAAATCGATATTGTGATTTAAAAAAAAATGGAATCTCAACAAATCGATTGCGATTCTAAAACTGGAAATCGTTAAAAATATGGATGTCTACCTATTTCAATTGTTGATCCTTTCAATTTCGAAATAAATGGCATTTTTCTAATAGAATAAACTATTTCTTTATGGTGATACTAACCTGGATCCAGAGCGTTCATCCCCACTACCTGAACGAAGCGAGCTCACCCCAGAGTCACTCCGATCATCGGCATATCGAAGAGAATTTGGTGTTTCATTAAAGTCCATCCTGCTGCTGAGGGGCGAAGACGAACACACCGGGCCGTCATCGTCACCTGAAAAAATAAAGTAAAATTCACAATACTAATAGTAGTAACCAAAGAGTTGAAGTGTAGAACACTAAGCTGAATCGAATAGAGAATTTTTGCTGCAATATTGAAAAAAACGATCCTTATGATTGGGAATTCGGAACAGCTGCGAATATTTGAAAAATAAAAAAAATGCACCACCTTAACACACTGTGTTGCCCGTAATTTCGGCCGATTACTCAGAAACACCTGGTTTCATAAAGAACGAAAAAAATATTTAACGAAAGTTCAGGCAGTCTGACATCTGCCTACTTGAACATTAATGGAATATACATACATATGTGTAACTTTTAAATTGAATAATTGTACCTATGCCTCCATATTTGCAAGGCACTCGCAAACCAATTAATTTAATCAAACGTCTTGTAGTATTTGAATTTATTCGCTTTTCAGAAACCACGATAACAAAGCTTAATTAAGTTATCGTTTATTTATGGCAAAACTGAAGGACGAAAATTAAAAAGCAAAATGAACTTTAATGAAATGTTTGAACTGTTAAAAATAGAATTCAAACTGTATCAGTTTCAAAATCTTCGAATGTGCAACTTGAACAGTAAAAATTTCAATGAGACACTTCATAACAAGGTCATACATAAAATCAGACTCATCGTTTTTATTAACCTCGCACGAACCATAAATTGTTACAAGGCTCGTCACGAATAAAAACCTAATATTTCTTTGTGATTACACAAATTTGATAAATATTAGTCCAAACACGAAATTACAACTAATTATGCTTAAAATGATAACGGTTCAAGTTGTACTTTTGACGTTGTCCCCGTTATTACTTTTTTTTGTTTAGCTCACATAGACTTGTTTGGATTGGAAAATAATATGAAATGGTTTCAGTAAAATGTTCAAAAAGATGATGATTTCGATAAATTTATAATTTCTATATCGTTTAAAAATCAACAATGGGAGCGGTATTTTCCACAAAAAGTTCATCCCGTGAAGCCTGAACACGTGATTGGAGAGCGCTATTATGAGAAAAAAGATGCATAAGTATATCAGCTAAGCTTCACAGATGACACATCCATTTATTACAACATGTTAAGATGAACTTTAAGTATAAACAAATACATATAGAACTAACGCACGTCTATCTAAAAGAAATTGAATGAGAATCTAAAGGAAATGGTAGTATATATTTATAATACCTGAGCTAAAAATATAAATTTCTAAACATAATTCGAATAACCGGAACTCACTAGTTGACAAATCAGGAGAAAATGAGGGTAATTAGGAAAATAACTGTTGGACAAAAAAGAAATGTTGAGAGTTCAATTACCGTGAACTATAACATACTGTGTATGTGATCTGAAATTGCAATTTCATGGAAATAGACAGTTTTTTTATCAGGCGTTAAGAATTAATATAAATATTTCGTGCATTTTTAGGACCTTTTGACTAGCTGAATAAATGTCCGTCATGCAGAAATTAAACTGGAAAGGAAAAGAACCTTTGTTACTGTCATGTTCATTATTAGATTAGAGAATACATCAAGAGATCCTATTAGTGATGTTGAACCGATATTTTGCTCAAATCAGATGAGAATATAACAGGCAAGAATAGAAATCACCAGTGCTAGACAACTTGATAGAACTGAAGTAAGATTATGAAAAAAAATCCTGGCGACTAAATTTGAAAAATGTTCTAGAATTATGAATTTACCATTTTTGCCATTCTGTCAAAACTTCTCTTAGCGATTTCCCCCTCAGACCCTTTCATTTATTTTTACTTTTAAATGAACATACTAAAAAAATTCCAAGTACTAAGCTCTAGTATATAACTATAGTAACAACTGATTTTTGCAACTCAGAAATGGTATATTTTTACACCACCAAATATTTTTTGTCAAGAAGGAAAATCTAGAAACCCTCAAATACGGCAAATATTAAGAAGGTGGAATAAATACTAATTAAATTATTACAGAAAAACAATTTTTTAATAATGCATAACTATAATACCACAAAAAGAAACAAATTTAGCGGACCAGGTGAATTCAATTCCAATTGGAAAGAGCTCAGGAATGTTTCCTTGTCATTTTCAAAAATAAATGTTGATAGAGGAAGCTTAGTGATTTGGGGTGCATTTTCTCTAACCACGGTGTTTATTCCGATTAACATTTCCTTCTATGCAAATAACCAGTAACGGGTACACTCAAATTTTGGAACTTCGTTTATTACCGTTTTTCCGTGATAATTTACAAAATTACTAGATCTTTTAATAATTTATATAGGTCGAATAGATTTGAAAAACGTGAAAAAAGAATTATAAAATGTTTTGTATATTCTGCAGACATAAATATCTAATTAAGAATCTTTGATACTTGTTCATGGTGTATATGCAGACAAGCGACAATATATAGTCATTGAAGGTTTTAGATTATTTTAAATGACTTTTTGAAGTTATTCAAAATAATAGAGATCTTTATATCTTGCTTTATTAGATTAAGGTTTTATTTAAAAAAAGTTATTATAGTAAATAAAGGTAATATCCTTGAGTTGTTATAGTTAAGCACCAGAGTGTATCATAAAGTACCTAACAAAGATAAGAAAAATGATCTCGGTCCTGACTTATACCATTAGTAATCTCACTTGGAGACTTTTCTAGGTATAACTTTGTATTGTTAATTTATATAAAGGGCAAGTTGTAATATCTAGAAGTGAGTTTCTAACTTCTTGCAATGAAGAATGGCAACTTTGTAAAGGAACTTAGAAGTATTGGTTTTAACCAATTAAGATAAGGAATGCAATCGTAAGTGCTCAATTGAAAAAATTCTTTCAAGTCATAATTCATTCATACTGAAAGATATTGCAGTAAAAAAAGTTTGCAACGTTCTTTTGAATTTCAAACAATTCGATGATAAAAGTTCATGAATTCATAAAAAGAATCATAAAAGTGAGCTAATTAACAATTAACTATGTATACCTACATATTTTTACAAACTTTACCAAATTTCCAGTGGATTTAACAAACGACGCCTTTTTGTCCATGAACCACTACCAATTACTCAACCGTCAATTATATACAGTATTTAAGCTGTATCAAATTTATGTTTAAATCTCCAAAAGTACTATTATCTTAATTTACTTACTTGATAACGAACGTTATCAAAAAAGTCATTAGACATTATTGTTTACAATTATTTAGGTTATGTTCAGATTGAAGCATGTACTAACCTCTAATTGAGCAATCCGTGTCGCAAACAGTTCTCTTTCCTCGGCCCTTTAGAATTATTGAATGTTGTTCCTTTCAGCTGATATTAGCAAGCAACACTATTTAATTTTGGTACAAAAAAAGAATACTCAATTTAATCCACTTTGATGCACTGAAATTTGCACTGTATTAATACCTTCACTGGAAATTTTCCATTTCACAAATCAACACTAAAGATATTCCTCTCTTTCTTCTCGGATGGTTAAGCACACTTAATTGCACACAAGAACGCGCGTACACACACTTTGCTTGCACTCGTTCCAATTTTACAAAATTATCACATATATTACTTTTACGGTTAACATCGTTAAATTGAAGATGTTTCTTCTTCTTCAAAAGTCCCGTTCGGTTAATAATCCTCTTGTTTTTTTTACACTGTTTGAGAGCAGATCTTCCTAAAACCACCTTCCTTTGTTTCCTGAAAAGAAATATATAATAGATAAATAATTGCACTCTGAGCCAGTGTTGTCAGTCTACTAAATTGTAATAAGGTGAATGAAATCTAATGCACTAAATCATGTCATTTTTTTAATCTAAATGTTAATTTAGCATTGTTTTCCAGCGTAGCCACTAATTTTGTTTTTTAATTACTTAATCAGTCATAAAGAGTTTCTAACCTTGTACATAGTCAAGTGTAAAATTGAATAGAAGGGTCTCTCTATAATTGAGTTTATCATCAATACAAACCTACGCAAAGACAAATCGTCAACTCGATCGATCGTCAATTATTATCGAATCGCGCTGACCGTAAAGGAAAAAAAACACTGAGCTGTGCAAAAACGAAAACTTGCAATTTCGACTAGCAGGGCTATCTGACTCTGATGACTGCAAAGTGTTATTCTTAGCTGAATGCGCGCAAAAATTTCATGCTGATTCAGTTCCCATTCGGATTTTCCTTTAGTTCAGCATTTACGTATAATGACATTTTTATCAGTTTTTTTTCTTCCTCTCATTTATCCCAACTTACAATTGAATAAGAAGTAGAAAAAAGAAAAATCCGCCTACAACGCCACTGTTCGTCGTTCAGTTCGTATCCCACGCCACGTTACATGTCGTTAAAAATAAACTTTCTTATGAATTGTTAATTGCGATCTGGTGGGCCGAAGTAGGAGAGAATTATTTATTACACCTTTGGAATAGGAATGGTTTCCTATCTACGTGTATCGAATAACGAATCACATACGTATTACGATACACCCTTCCCAATTGTTGTGGCCTAGAAATCGACCATTCACGTTTGTTTTTTAAACGTTATCGATCCGTCCATGATACTGTTTTATTATTAACGATAAATTCGTCGAATAAGTACATGATACGTTTTAACAAATAGGATTTGAATCGACTTTCTTCATCGGTGATTCATTAGTATCTGGAAACAATTCTTCGTGGCATTTCTTCTAGTTAACTCCTTCAGGTTTGTCTTCCCTTTATCTTGTCATTGCTACTAAATTGTTTATCTTTTATGCTTTGGGAACATAAAAACGTCACAGGACAATTACCAGGATTGAGACATCATAACGATGTTGATTTTTTTTAATTCAAAGAACACCCCAAAATTAAATCAAACAATAATTAATCGCAGTTTCAGGCTTTATTTCTGCCACGCTGAATAAATTTCTTTCATTTGGATTTTTTTCAACGTCTATTCAAGAATTCATGATATATATTTCTTTCTAATCAAAGAACATGTCTACAGCAGAAAATTACCTAGGCATAAAAAAAGGTGCAATACAGACTTCGTAGTTACAATTTTCTATGCTCAAATTCGTGCTTTAACAACGTTTGAGCAATTCAAGATCATTATTGACTTCGTTTGGAAATAAATTTTGCAGCCATGCATTTGATGTCTAAAGCATACGAAATTTATAGATCTGACAAAAAATTGATTGACACTATGACGGTTTTTCTTCTTTTTTCTTACTGCTTTCGTTGTAAGTTAGTCACTTAATTAATAATAACGCGACCTCCAGTCACCTTTTAATCAATTGATTTGGAAAACAAATGAGTTTGTAAATTATATAGTTAGAGGCGGTTTTATAAACAATGCAACACAGCGCCCGGTCGGAGATAACGAGCAAGTAATTATTTAAAACGCGATTATAGAAACGAGGCATAGATGTAGAAAGTTTGCTTCGTTGTTCGAATGTCAGGCGCGCACAACTTTCACTGGTTAAAAGTTGCGTCACTATTTCAAATATTGGCTCACTTTATTGTGCATTCAACCTCGATATGCCGCGCGCTAATTAACAGTGGAATTGGAAGGAAATATCGACTTTTAAAGAAAAAATTACACGAACGAACATTAATTTCTATAAATACCCGCTCAGTCTATAAACGGACGTTGATTTTCCATTCTTAACAATTTCGTGTTGCACTAACCATGTGGATGTTAAAGAATGATTTTTAATTAATGATAGGGAAGTGGTTATTTTTGCGCATCCATACATACAGGTATAATGGGCGTTCAATGAAACTGAGAATCTAGATATTGCATTTTTTTAGTATCAAGACAATTATACGAAGCCATTCTATCCAATTACAGAATATCTTGTAAATTATCTTTAGGCAGGATTTCCTGGTTTCCCCATTATTCGTGAAACGTTTTAAAACTAATCAAGCGACGCAAGACAAGTTTAATTTTTAATTTCATTCAGTTTAACCCGTTTCAGAACTGAACCCACTCTCGTTTCGAAACAAGTTTATGCATTATGCATGACCGAGACGGGTCTCGCCTTCGTGTGTATGTGTGTGTGTTTGAGTGTGTGTGTGTGTATAAAATCTATAAGAGCTCGTTCAGAACCGGTTTTCGATTTGCCGTATTCTATGTGTTGTAGATCTCGTTTTGTAGGTCGTATTTCTTGTTTATTGATTATGGAAAATTATATTGTCTTTATATGAAATACTAAGACATTTCCTCTCAGGCGATTAGATGAATAATGCAATATTACTGGATACTGGCTTTTGAATATTCAAAAAGTCTATAAGTAGTTTCATTAGAACTATATTCGGAAGTCTAATGTATATAATTTTATATTAGGAAAACTCCAACTTAAGGCATTGATTGCATTTGTTAAGATATCGATGCATTGAAATATTCCCATCAATGTTTCCATTTGTCAAAAAACATTTCCTAGTAAAACAACATATTCTAGTTAACAATTCGTGGAGACATTTGTTGACAGCAGTTGTGCTTAATGGATATCTGACTATTAAAACTTCAATGCTGTGCCAACTATTCAAATTTCATTACCACATTTCAAGCAGAAATCGAGTTATAGTGTTTGGAATAAGTGTTTAATAGTGGAAAGATAATTAGCAGCATTCGAGGAATCGGTGTGCGTAGTAACATTATTTGTGTTTTTGGTTCATTGAAATTCCTTAAAAAATAAATACGACGTGTCCGTTCATCTAAGGGAATTACCGAATCTTGAGCCTGTATCGAGTCTTCTATATTTAATGAGTCCAACTCATCACATTCCTATATAAAGCATATATAATTAGAAATATCGATTCAGAAGCTGTTAACAAAATAACAACTCCAAATCAATTCCAAATAGTTGCTTTTTGTTCTTAATTATTTTGTTTGGGCTTATATTTTGACCGCAACGATATTTTCCTGTCGATTTTTTCAAAATAATTACAATTGAAAGGTGTAACGACAACTTTTAAGACTATGCTCGAATTAAATCTTCCAAATAAGACTTTAGCTCTATCTGCGAAAATTAAATTCCTCAACTTTGCTCATCCCAAGTTGCCTAATCTTCTTAAGATTACTTCGAATCTATCCCCTAAGATTCGAGAGATTAAACTCGTTATCGTTAAAGCTGCCATCTTAAGTCTTCAAGTTCTCGATTTCATCAGTTGGCCACATTACTAGTCTGTGTTTCAATATTGCTTCCAATTAGCTTGTCCTAAAACCCCGCCGCTACGGGATTTTCAAAAAAAAATATTCTACTAATTTCGTCCTTTCAGAATTGCCATTCACCAATTCATAACAGGCCATTTACCCACTTCGCTATTTTATTACGAATTAAATTATTGGGTGCAACGTGCATAATAATCTAGAAAGCCGAGCTATGACCTCTAAATGACCTCTAGCAGGAAACGGGATGCGGATGGCGTAACAGGCTTCAGAAATAGGCTTCTAGGAAGAAGAAACTAAATGTTATTTACAGTTGAACTCGCTGCATCTCTCTCTTTGACTCTGAGCCATAAATCGTTGTTATTCGAGTTAACATATTACAGTTAGATGACATTTAAACGAACAAAAGATTAAACATTACATATCAAAAAGGAATTTGAGCGATTCAGAAAAGTAACAGCAACAACAACGATAACACCCATTGAAGGCAAAAAATCGCTTGTAAATATACATATTATGAAAAAGATATAAAGGAGATAGCCCTAAGGTCAGTGTACTTTCTGATGAACGCGACTGCCAAGTGCGTGGCGCCCTCCAACGGCCGTACACGTAAATTCGAGCAGTGAAGCCGCTGCAGTCATGACGAGGCGAACGGACAAAGGAAATCTGATAGGATTAATGCCCACTTAACGGGTCACAAACAATACCATTCGCTGAAAACGATGGTGCCTTAATATAAAGAGGTCTCCCTAGAAAAATTCCTGAGAATTTTGACTTCTGTATAGGGATCTTTAATACGGTAATATCGATATGAAAAATACGACATACATATGTATGTATGTATGTATGTATGTGAACCGATACTGGTATGCTATAATGAAAATACCTTCATCTAAACGTAAAACATATTTGTTGCATACAAATAGTGTTGTTTGGTGATATGGAAACTTACCAGTAACTAAAGAAATCCTTAGCAAAAATATCACATAATCCAATATATTGCACTAGGTAGGGAACAGAACTATAGCTAACTTCGAAAAACAAAATAATCCAGCAAAAGTGAACTACAACTATTGTATCACACAAGAAAACGTAACGCGCAAAAGTATCTAATTCTAATTTCCACAATATCTAAACCAATTCAGAAAATGTCCTTGAAACTAATATATATTTTAGTGTTGCGATAGAGTTGAAACAAACACTAACGCACTCATCGACAATCCGGCGATGACTAAATCGCGTTCGGGTGCGGTCGGTGGGAGAATTGCGCGATTCCGACAATGGCCGAACTGACAAAAGAGTGCGGAGCAACAAAGGGGCCCCGCGGGTACGAGAGGGGTTCGGACAAGAAAGCGAAGTCGACTTGATTAAAGAAAAACGTGCAACAAGTGAAGAGTGAGCAAGATCGTTTATTTTGTTTCGACCACTACTTCTCGATCAATTATCGATGGATGGGTCTAGGTTGCCGCTTTTAACTTTCTGGATGAATATATGAGAAATGGGTGAAATTTTTTTTTCACTCACCAGTTCTTGGGCGGTGGAGGAGCTCGAAGGATACGATTGGGTGTGAACGGAGATGTGGTTGAAATGGGCCACCTGATGGTGTCTTTTTTCTTGTATAAATCCACTGGGAGCAGCTGTTTATCATTTTAAAACATTTTAGAGCCGAACAGCCCTAAGTTGCAATATATATTATAATATATATGGTATGTAGGAAACTTCTACGAGTATCTAATGAGATTCTTCAGATCGCGAAATTATTCTGGTGTTATTTTGAGTTTTGACCTTGTTTGTCCTTCATTAAAACGTCGAAAGTGTTTCGAAATATTCGAATAACAAGTATTTTTGGAATTTGGATTCGAAATCTAATTGATATGCGGTGTTGCCGTTTGTTAACTATTCCTCGAAATTTACAATCGCATCCGATTAATCAACTCATTCGAGTGTTCCAAAAATTGTAATGGCGCACACGCAATAACAGGAAGTGTAATACATACATATTTCTTGTTCTCTCAATGCAACGACCGGCCAAAGCGAAATTGGCAAAACATCAAACATCAGTAGGAACATTTCTTTAACGAGAAAGCCACACAATATCATTTCATTTGGTTTCTTTGTAAGGCGCCGAGGAAAAAAAACGGTAGTAAATAATTGAACAGGATTTTTGAAACTGAATTGCTCACATATGTTTTGAATGATGCAGGACCTTATTTTGGAACATATCCAGAATACTATGGAATAATGATCTGTAAATAGGTTTTTGGGACAATTTAGTGAAATGTCATCAAGGCTTATGCATATTCCTAAGTGTTAATTCATTATTTGTTAAATAGAACATCAATTTAAAGAGAATGCTTTTTTTTGTAAATTCAACACTAATATTAGTGTTTTAATAAAAAAATTAAACCATATGGTGTGGTTCTTTCAATATCTATCCACTATGGTCGACTACCACCATCCTTCTTAATGTCCCTCGATCATTTTTTTTCTTTCGGGTGCGTGTGACATGTGAGGAAGCCCTAAAGTGAGCAGGTGCGCTACGAACGTAACTCAACCAATGGAGAAAGACAACAAACAGGTGAATAATAAGGGAGAGACAGGGGAAAAATGGAATTGCACACGTACCAAAAGTCAAGTTCCTTGCATATTAAACAATATTGCATTTGTACGTGTATATATTAATGGCATAGTAGATATGCGGGCTAGTTATACAGGCCTTCTTTAATGTTACACCTTGCGTTAATGAAGATGGAAACCTATTGACAGAAAAGCCATAAATTATAATATTTATTCTTTGTATAGTTCGAAGATCATTCAATTCTCCATCATTATTTTCACCCATTTCAAGGTGAAGGTTTACAAATATTGCCAGTTCATAAACGAACGCAAGCAGTGTTTAGCAAACTCATGTATACTGCACATCTAGGCAATATTGTTTTTATAACAAATAAGGTAAGTCAATTACTTATTATAAAACAAAAGAATTTAATGGTTGACTAGATGACAAGGTTAAGGTAGGACAATATTTAATATTCAAAACATACTAAAACAAAAAAGTTATTATTGTATAGCAATAGGGTCGAGAGAGTGTGCGACTGAATCATAATAGAATAAATAAATGAAAATGCAGGGATATTGTCTTTCAAAGCACACCTAACGATTCCGGTGTTAAATCGAGCATGGCCGTGATATTACGAAAACAACTGCCGTCGTCGTTTGCTGTCGTTGCCGGTGCAACAACACGGCCGCCATATTTTATTGCGCTCATTCATTTGTTTGTACGAAATGTAAACAGATGTTTTTCTAGTAAAACAGGAACAGATGTTTTTCTGTGATGGAACGAAGAAAGTTTGTTTTTCATTCTCCATTATTTTCCTAAGATAGTCCAGTGATGATGATGGTGATGAAAACCATATTGTTTACGTCAGCTATAAAGGTCACCTTGAAGAATCGAACGTAGAACTTGTTTAATGCTTTTGTATTTAAACTTCACCGAGCTGTATGTTTCTATTAATATTATTTTCATTTTTACTATTCGTTGGAGTGCTATAATTTTATTTGTTAATTGGGAACAACCTTAATAAAAGTATCGATTGTTTCGCGAATGAAATATCAATTATGTTGTTTTTGAAATGTTTAAGTAGTTTTCCATGAATTTTAATGGCCCATTAAGGAGTTACGTCCTAACGAAGCATGTTGATAAAAAAACAACGGTATTTTATTTTTGTTATAGGTAAGAGGCTAAAATAAGATTTGTCATTGCCTGGGTAAATGGTGTCGCTATTAAATGTGCGAATGGAAAGATAAAAATCCAATGCTCTCATCATAAACCCTTCGAAATAATTTTATGGCTTTGGTTTCCGAATAAATAACCATTGATTCAGAAACAATTTTAATGCCATTGGAAAGTCTCATCACATACATATTGAGTTTTTGTCTTAATTATTGCAACTTTCTATTAATTTCAATACAATATACGAGGACAAATAGCAACTCTATAAATCGGCCCTGTAGGGTGGACTCTCCAAAATCCTCAATTTCTTTTGTGTCTTTACATGAAAGCTTTCCGGGTTTTTTGTTATAGGAAACGAGGGTAAGCCTTCTGAAGTTATTAAATTTCGATTCATCACTGAACAAAAGATCTTTACAATCTAGTGCGAATAATGATTTGCAAACTTCTCTCATTTCTCTTCAGCAAGAATGTTTTTTTAGGAATTTGTCGAAAAAAACCAGAGTTCAACCCCCAAAGTACTGTATTCAATCTAATCGGGAATTTGTGGTATACTTTAGTTTAATATATGACAAATACTGACAATTCATAGTACATATAATGAGGTTGTTTGTAAAAGAAGAAACTACCCAAAGACTTAAATTCATTAAATAAGCATTGAAAAGGTCCGATAACGTGAAATCTGTTGATGGTGCCAATCAATATTAAGTACTTTCTAATTACCATCAAAATCTGTATTGGTAAATTAAAAAATCTAGTGCCGTATTATCGAAAAGGCGTAATTCGTCAGGGTCCCCTCATTCGCCAAGAGGCAAATGTTGTTGTTGGGCTCTCTTAAGAGGGAACCCATAAAAAAGAACCAGTTTTAAGTAATGAAATTCCATTACATCGGATATACGTTCTTTCTCTCAGTCTCGATCTCAGTTTGGTAATGTCGGGATCGCCAGAGCCGTTTACTTTTTTTCTCTTCTTCTTTTTGTTTAGATCTTTGGCGAAGATCTTTAACTGTGCAACAAAAAAGGAGAAAAGCTTCTTCTTCTTCTTCTTCTCTCCAAACTGGTTTGGGCGACCGGAATGCCGACCACGATAAAGTCGAAAAGGTTGCGTTGCGGACGTACACGAGGAAAGCCGCTTAATTTATTATCATATAACCGATAATTGCTCGCTTGCCTGCTGCTGGCTAGCCGCCGGTTTGCAATCGACATTTTTAGACTCGCTTCTAAGAGGAATAACCTTTAACCAGTCAATTTTTCACTTAGAATTTAATAGGGGATAAATCTGATTAGTCTGGGGACCTCACCAACAGATCAAATTTGCTTAAATGACGATGCAATGAGAACAGGAATTTTAACAGAGTTTTAATTCATATTCTATTAGGTTAACTAATCAAACCATTTTGCAATCAACAATTCTCTTATAATATAAATCTAATTGAAATCATATTAACTTGTAAGCTCACCAACCAAATAGACCGCTTATGCTCAAGTATCTAACTAACACTTTTGAGAAAATAAATATTAGAGATGATGAATCAAAACACCAGAACGAACTATTCCAAAATGCAGAAACATTGAAATATCTTCTGTTAACGACATTTTCATTCTACAAATATGTACATGTACGTGATTCAAGTTTTGGAAGCGGCTCGAGGGCGTCATTTTCGAAATAACAGGAGTGGCCCAGCTTTTCTGAGAAGCGCACTCAAAAGAATTTAATCGAATCAAGTATAATTTATTGCAAATTTCGTCGAAACTTTTTCAGTTTAAGCTAGGGTGTCTACTAAAAGAAGACAGACGTTGATCGTATGGGTTCGAACCGAGAACAAATTAAGGATAATTGTTTTGTGAAAGGGGCGCCCGAAAAGATCTCAAGGTCATTTGAAGGAATTTATTGGAATGGGTTGTTATTACCGCAAAGAAAAGAAGCATTCTTGTCTCCTATATAGTCTAGACTGATACTTTTTATTTTGTGGAGCATCAAACCCCGTAACGAAATAGAGTAAAACGAGAAACTTTAAAAGTGCCCTAAAACTGCTTTAAAACTGAATGAAACATTGTTGTAAAATTTGACAGACATATTATTTTTGATTAGTAGAATTGTCAAAGTTATCGTAACAACAATTGAACATGTTGATTCAATGACTGTTTAAATATGTTAAGAATAGATTTAGTATAAAGAAACAGACCCTTTTTGAAGAACTACGTGCGTCAGAACAAATAGACAAAAATTCTAGCCAAAACTCAAGGTACTTTGAGTAACAACGACAACCACCCAACATTTAAAGTTTGAGGGATCTCTTGAAGCCCACTTTGCTTATGATATTGACCTTACTCCAAGCCATTATCATATCTTTGATCCACTTAAAGATACTATAGATACTGTAGCAAATATTGAAGTAATGATGAAGTGATTCAGATTCTGTTCAAGTAATACACATTATTCGTTCAAAAAATGTTTATCATCAGATTTTCAAGTACATTTAAGATGTACAGAACGTAAAAGAGACTACTAGAAATTTCGATTTAATTCTGACTCATAATTTGTTAGAGATTGCAGAAAAATTTTTCTTTCTATTGTGACTAGTTCAATAGGAGACAATGTTCATCCTCTGATTTTCAGTTCATACATATTTATTTATATCTACGTAGCTTTGCTCTATTTAGTGAATTCTGTGCATTTGCAGCAAACATGTAGACATATTACAGATATACGTAAACGCGCGTGTCTTTGACATATAAATGCAAACGAGGCCCTTTATGCAGGAAATTAGGACATATCCATAATGATATAATGAATATTACAATACCATCGTTGTTATGTCAAAGTGGCTCTTTTCCGATCAAATCTGTCATAAATTTTAATAAATATTTCAACTATTTCCAAATCAATAAGTTAATCTTCAAATAGCAAGTTTGACTTAATTTATCGAATTATAAGCGGATTTTCAATAATCATTTTAAAAAGAATTAATATTTCAACAATGATATTATTATTTTTCAATATTCTAACGAGTTATAAATCTGAATTATTCGGTGGCTCACAAAAAGGTTTGTAATTGCCATATTTTGTAACTTTAGAAAAAGAACTCAATTAAAACGAAAAAGAAAATTATTTATTTTGTTATCATTCATGACATGAGAGTTAGAAGTCTCTTTGAAGTTTCTATTACATATTTCAATAGGCTATAAATTCAGTTGATGTTATGGTTTCCAAATAGACCAGACGAGTTCTCTTATTTCTAGTTGAGAACTTTAACACTAATATTTGAGGAGATCTAGATATGTTTTTAAAATTGTAGGTATCTAAACGAGAATATTAATCAAATAAAATATTAATGTTTTTAATAAAAGTAATTTCATATTTCAATGGGTAATAAATCTGAGTAGTGGTACAAACCTTATTTAATAATTTTTATGTGCCAGTACTTTAGAAATTAATAATTTCTCATTGAAATTCATTTCCCACTGAAATTGATAATTTCAATGGGAAATGGAACGAAATAACATGGAAATGATTTGAAAAATTCACTTTTTCTGAACTATAACTTATTTGTTTTGCTTATGATTATTTATAAAACTGTTTAAGCGAATAAAATTCCAATGTTTAAATCAAGTTATTTCGCATTTCGATAACTAAATTAAACTTAACAATTCATGATAAAATTTAATGTAAACAAAAATAGACGTAAAACGGGTTTCCGTCGCATTTTGCGATAAGCATGCTCGATCAAACATTCTATAAACAAACAGTATTATTATGGTG
This sequence comes from Hypothenemus hampei, assembly GCA_013372445.1. Lineage (NCBI taxonomy): Eukaryota > Metazoa > Arthropoda > Insecta > Coleoptera > Curculionidae > Hypothenemus > Hypothenemus hampei. The sequence goes on along the minus strand of JABRWK010000233.1, from coordinate 92,239 downwards.
AAATTTAGGAATTACGGAACATATCTGTTCGTGTTCTAAAGACGGGCGCAATGTTTTTTTCCTGGTGGGTTATTTGCTCTGCGATTGGTTCTATTTTTGATTTTACTGCTGCATTTATTATATTTATTGTTTTCGAATTTTACGATTTGCAGTAGGTTGAACCTGAACTAGAACTTCCAAGTAAATGATAATCTTAACGACTGGGTGGTCTAAATAAGTGGCACGGTCCTGTTTCTTTCCAATATCAAATGTCATAACGGTTGAACGTCTGTTCCGGTTGTCGCAGTACCGTAACTAATATGCAAAAAACCGTAAAATCTATGCAAATTTTTGATAATTAAAGTTACCAGACGCATTCAAAGTTTGATATTTTTTAATCTTACACATGCCGCGTGCAATTAAGTTCGGTTAATTAGAATTCAAGTTGATTAACCTCGCAAATCTTTTATATTCGAGCCCAAGTGATTGATAAATAAAATTTCAACGACGAATATTGACGAAATAAATAAATAATGTACTTGGCAACTGAAATACTAATATTGAAGCGTGGATTCGGTGCCAAGAGTGGCAACAGGCATTGTGACGTGGGCCGCGACTTTCTGATTAACTTTTGTATTTTTTTCTCGCTAATCACGTCACCTAATACCGCTACCGCCCACTTGACTGCTGATTACAATTGGGCAATGGAAAAAATGCACGTCCGGAATGGCGGTGGCGGTGGAGGCGACATGTTTGGCAAAATTCCAAGGTCAACGCGGATTTATGCATTCTAAACAACAACTTTCTATCCGTAAAATCTAAGACGGAAAATAGCCCTCTATTTATTTTTCTTTTTTCTATATACCGGGATGTTTCTATCATGGTAAACGGCAAAAACAGTATATGTATAATACGAAAACTACTGAAAATATATCTGATGCACATACTGGCCATTTTTTAACTCAAACTAAAAGAAAAGAAAAATGACAATTGAACGTGCCTCGTATACATTAGATTCGATTTCGTGACGACCTCTATAAATAGCGATCACTTTTACGACCTATTTATACGTATGCATTTTTTATTGGCGCAGCATAAATTATTATTCCTGCCTTTTATTGGGAGGTCGCTTGATGCACGTGTGCCTTTTCCTAAGTGCTTAATTATTTAGCTCTAGTACTATGGAGCGGACATGAAATCAGCTATTTTATGCTCAAGAACACAATGAATTAGATATGACGTTGCCTCTTTTTATATTAACATTGCACATCTTTTTGTGGTATGATGGCTATGATTCTATGTTCAATGTGTAACATTCAACATAAATAGATCTATATAGAAGCCTATAGTTAATAAAGAAGTTAAACTGTCTTCGCTTAGAGCGTGAAAAAACATAATCTGTTTAATGATTAATTTCTAACGTTTGCATCGAAGTTGGAGCTAGCAATTTGAATTTTATGGCTTCATGAGAGTTAGATGTTCATGTCTTTAGATGGTTCTTAATATGCATTTATTAATGTTGTCTTGATCAGGTATTTTTTTGTCATAAATATGTTCATTCATGTCTGGTTTCCTAACCTAGGTTTTGTATATTTGTATTACTTTTTTTTAGATACCACCCATATTAATGAACCATTCAAATGACTTATCTACGTTGTAGTTCTTTTATGATGTTCGTTTGATTCTTAAGATTCGATCTTTGGATTAGGCATGTTGACACCCAGCATTCAAATTTGTGTATGTCAATTATATGAATTTCAATAATCGTAATATTAATCTAATTTGATCAATTCTCTCTTCTTACAAAGTTGTTTTTCTAACTCAGCGTAATGAACATTACATTTTACCATCAAGTGTTTTAAGTCTCCGTCATCTAAACTTAACAAAATAAAATTTTAAATATTGACATTTTCCTGTTTAATTTTGTTATTTTGTATAAATTGCGTAAATTTTACAATTGCTAATGAGTGTGTATGGATGATAAAAATGAGAGTATAAAAATATGATTAACGTACTTTACCCAGACGGCCGATAAACAATAATTTCTTATCGTTTCTAATGAAAGATTTGCCAATGGAAATTTTGAGTATGCTTATTACGTATAACATACACAGTAGATTAACATAGAAAGTTGATTATTCAGAAGATACATGCTTTATAGACTATTAATGTATTGAATTTTAACAGAAAATTTAAATTAAATTTTATATTTAATACTTGTAATTAAAATTGTTTTTGTAAAACTGAAAGAGACGAATTGAAATTATTAATTTTACAGAAGAGTAGTAAACGGTGGCCAAGTGAATCATCATACTTGACATTTTTCTAATTTTTTTTCAGACAGCGATAATAGTTTTGTTCTAGTAGTATAGGTAAACAAAATCATTCTAAAACTGTTTGCTCACTAGTGCTGAATTATATCGTGAGTTTCAAATTACGTTCGGAATCATTGATTTATCAAAGCTGATGACTAAAAAACAAAAAAAGAGATGCGTATATGTGGTGATTAAAAAAAACTAAAAACACACGAAACTGTTACACGAACCATGATCGTATCACGGTTTACAGTCATTGTAATAATTCACTTGATTATTTAAAAATCACGATTGACACATCACTAATGAAAAGTCAGTTCAAAATCGATTTTCTTACTTTGCAAAAATGGATGAACAGTTTTAGAGCCAATTTTTGCAAAAGTTACAATTTATTCGTGATTTTACGAAAGAAAACACTGTATTGAAATTATGTTGCCAAAAATAAAAAAAGTCCAGAAAAATCACTAAAACAAATCAGAAATAAATTATTTGACTCATTTACGGTGGAATTCAAATATTTTCTTTTCCAGTTGAACGAAAAATCGTTTATTTCAGCTGTTGGCCGGCGGCCAAATGTAATTTTACTGAACTCTATTTAAGCGATGAAAATATCCTAAGCTAAAGAGTGAAATGTGTTGTTTTTTTTTTATTTTCACAAAAACATTAAATTATCCACCTACATAATAACCTCTTTACGGCTTTCGGCATTGTTATTGTCTCTCTCACTCTAGTTGTATTTGTTTAACGAACCATAAACCACACATCAAGGCCGTGAAATCCGTGAGTTTTTCCGAAACACTCGTAAAGATAAACGCACACCTTATTTTTATTACGATTGCCTTACTATTTAAACAATTCAACATAACATTTTATAGTTTCACTTTTTTTTACTTTACAGGGTGTTGGGAAAGTGTTCCTCATAAACAATATACGTAACAAAATGGGTTACGTATAGTTCCTGGATGTGTTTTACAAATGCTTTGAAGCCAATCTTAATAAGATAATTTCTTTTAAATTGAAGTTAACATCAAGAAGGCGTGGCTTAGTCGCTAATATTTCTTAGTGGACTTGCCATTTGTAATCCGCCTCTTGGTTTTTAAAATTTTACATTCCTAAGAAGAGACTGCAACTCTCTAGAGAAATTAATCGTACACTATCTTAACCCTTGGGAACATATACAAGAACAAGGTGATTGACCAATAATAAATATAAGCTATCGCTAAGTACATTTTTAGAAAGACGAATGCTGAATGAAGAGAAAGTATTACTTCAGTGTTGATTAAGAAAAGGATTTATTGCTGTTATTGGGTTGCTGTTAAAGTTGTTCGTAGAGATCCCGTTATCGAAGACTCTCTTCATTCTTGGTCTCCCTTATGTAGATATCCAGTAATCAATTTCCGTGTAGCCGTCAGCGCCTCATTGACCTTTCACTTCTCAATGCTAAATCTAACAATGCTTTTCACCAGCGATTTACGTATTATGTGGTAATTAATGGATATCTGCTGATCTCACAGAATGCATTTCATATTAATAAAGTTTTCTTCTTTTATCACTTCATCTTATGTTCGTTTATTTGTTATTTTCATGTTCAAACCGGAATAATTTTCACACCATTTGATGTACTATTCATTTTCCCGCATCTGATTCCGTTGCAGCCCACCCACGGATATTTGCTCTGTCCTCTTTGTCATGTTGATTTTGAACTGTTTTACCTATTTTTATTTATTTTCATCTTCATACAGGATACATATTTTTTTCGTTCGTACTTTTTGCATTTGATACTGTGAACTTGCTAAAAACCTCTCTCTTTATTAGCATGCCTTATTCATTTTTGCATTTTGCATGTGTAAACATTAACGTCCGTTTAAAAATAGCCTCCAACTTAAAACTTCCAATATATCTATATAATATATTCATTTTAATTTTTTTTCGTGGAACTTTCATTAAAATTGCGTGCAAAAATGGTTCTTAAACTGTACCAAGTACCACTTCCTGCAAAATACATAAAATTCAATATTAACCAGTCATAAGTATGAAATGTACATAATTAACGAGATAGATATCGTAACGTTCGATTTACCGTTCGCGACTGGCACCATAGAAAGAGTAGTAAACTAATAGTAATACTCGCCGTGTCCTTTTTTCTACGTATTTTTTCCTCTCGTTCCGTGCTTCCAATAGAAAGAAGTAATTTAATATTTAACGGTATTTCCTGACCGGTGCATTTCCTGAACGGAGCGGCGCCTAAAGAAGTGCCGCCACATCACACTTCCAGGCAATGGCTACAACGGGCTTTTCAGAATACGGCTTAAGATAAACGTAAAATAAAACGATGGACGTCGATGATTATGATGACAACGATAATGATGATGATCACACGGAATGAAATTGAATCGAGCTCGTCTCGTTTTGAATCGTTAATAAGGAATCGCCCGGTTATTCGAGCAGAATTTAAATTGGACGATTTCTTCACTAGGCGTCAATGAGACGAAGGAGAGACCTTCCCTGTGTCATCGTTGAGGCTCATAATAGAAATATACAGAGGCTGTAAATAAATAAATTACATTTTAATTATTATCTTGCATTGGTTGATTCGAGAATTAAGGAGATTCAGTTAAACTCAGGTTAGTTGCATTGACATTGATTTCACTCCTTCACTGTTCAAGAAGCGACTAAGGGGGAACACGGTTCCTCGCTAATATAGTGCTCTAGACAAATTCTCATTTTTATATGGTCACTGAGTTAACGCTCAATTGTTGTAACGACATGTAATTAGCAACCAGCTTTGTTCATTTTTCGAATAATGTTTCTACCAACTTCTAAAACAAACACCATAGAGGGCCTTTTTTAGCACTCTTATAATCTATGAAAAATATGTTGGGGGTGTCCTTTTGTTTAGATTTAGTCGTAAATATCCTTAACTTGCTTTTAAGCATTTGAGACATTACGTTGTTCGCTGTGACGTTCTAGTTTTTATGCTGTTGATTTTGCTTTTCATGTCTTGATATGAGGTATTTGTTCCTCTACTACCTGTCGTGTTTGAAGCATTGCTTCGTTAAGATGTACTCGAGAACTCAATATTTCTGATGTAGGATGTGTTATTTTACGAGGGTCTCTTGTCCTTGTTTCTTTCTCTTTAAATTCTAATAGTAACACATTAAAAATTCACTTTAACAAGCATGCTTCCGTATTTAAACTATTAAGTTGCAAATCGACATTAGTTGAACAATTTTTTAAACGATTCTATTTAGAAAGTATCAATTACAAGTAATAATAGTATTACATTTACATCCAATTAATTACTTAACTGCTACTACTTATTCAAAAACAAAAAGTCATTGACATTAGCATTAATAGTGTTAAAAAAGCCCGTCAAGGTTTCCATAAAATCCTAGTTGAATTTACTAGAAATTGTATTATTAAGAAAAAAAAATTGACCTCCAAATGGCAAGCTTCCAGTCAATTTATTAAAAAGAAAACGACATAAATAATTACTTTAAACGGTAAATCTATTAGATTTTGCCTGGCAATTAAATTGAATCGCCTGTCTAGCTTATACTTGCCAATCCATAAAAAGTGTAACATTTATGCCCTATTGGCGTAATAACTAATAATACACTTTTCGCAGATATAATATTACAATATTACATACTTACAGTTAGATTTTTAATGTTCGGAATTCGGCTGCCCGAAATAATTATCCAACAAAAAGTTAAATTTAAGGTGAACTCATTTTTTCTTTATTCCTAATGGAAATAGTAATTTCAATTTGACCGAACCTTAATAATCGAACTTTTTCTGTAGAATTTAGTCAATTTTTAATTTTCCTTTTGAATATTCCTTCACTGCTGATTATCAAATATTCTTTTAAAGTGGGTGAACAATCGAGCGGACAACTAAACGTTTAAAATTAGTCATTTTTCCATGATAGTATACCTTCTTCCTATAATCGTGCTGTTGATGACGATAATAATGATGATGGCAATTTTGTTACCTGAACCACTGAACGACAGGTGTGAATTATAATATTTTTTGATGATTTTCTAACCTTGAAAGCCGTTCCGAGGACAGTTGAGAAAAGCAGGTAGACAGGTAGGTAGGTAGGTAGATAGGTAGGTAGGTAGGTAGGTAGGTAGGCATAGAGGGTGTAGAGAGAGGTAAAAATGAAACCGTGAAGCGGAAAGAGTCACGATTTTATTATACGCCCAGAATTGTTATTATTTTTATTATGTTGTTCTTGTTAACAGTTTAGAAATTCTGAATTGGATTAAATTATTTCAAGTAGGTTTTTTTTTTATTTGGGGGATATTAATTTAACATAAAAAGTTTTTTGTTCTAAAAATAAATAAAAAAACGCGTTGTGTTCCAGAGTTAAATACGTATAAATTACGTCAATACATCTCTTCATATCTCAAATATGTTATTGGTGTAATAGATAAGAATTAAGTATTGGAATCGCTTTTACACTACCATAAAGTACTGTTAAAGACTCATTTGAAGTGAAAACTGAACTGAGAAAGAGGAATGCAATTTTTTTTAACAAATTGATCTAATTAGAAGATTTTAGAAAATTACTGTGGAAAACTGGTGGTAGACGTGCATTAATTTGTACAACGATTAAATTTTAAATCATTTGATTTTGTCCTGCCAGAATATTTCAAATCAAAAGTTGAATCGATTTAACGACGAAATAAAATGTTAGTCGAAGGAAGCGGGTTAAAGGCATTTTAAAATGTAATAGGCATAATTAAAGAAAACGCAATTTGTCCTTGTCAATATACATGTCGACTAACGTGAATTTAACCCAGAAATAGTTCTACGTCGTTGAACGTTTTCGTAATACGGAAAAACCCGATTTCACAACTAGCAGCAAATTAATACTAATCAAACTGGTGCCAAAACGTGTTAATTTATAGTTTGGCAAATTTCCTCGTTTTCAAACTGGACTGAGTCGTTTTTTTTTGCACTCTACTTTCGAGCGTTCCGATCACGACCAGGACGTGGAAGTTCAACGGTCCCCGCCCTGGTATATATTGGCTAAACATTATTTTATTATCCACGGTGCCGCGCTTTATAAATAAATCATGAGGACCACTGGAGCGCTAAACGCAAATGAAAAATATCGCCTTCTCGCCTGGATAGTTTGAAAACTTTTCGTTTCATTTTACACACATACACACACACAGAGAGAGATATGTATATTTTTAGAAAATGAAAAATCTACATATGGATGTTTGCATTTCTATCGTTGACAATTTTGTTTAAGTTGGGAATTTCCCAAACAACTCTAAAGCTTGGTCCACACATAAAGTTTTGTCCTCAGTTTTGCACGATCAATAATACAAATCGTGCTTCTTTAATATTCAAACTTTCGCTTAGTCTTATCCCTATTGTGTTTAGTAAATCCTCATGGACATATTAGTAACGATGACTGCACTATTTACTCGAAAATTAAAGAAAAATAAACAACAAAATGTGTATCGTTCACGATGGTTGTTCAGGCTGTAGTTACTGATAATACCATTTAAACTTCCAATTTTGAAGAGAGGAGGCTGACGAGAGAAGAAAGTCGAAAACCCGTCTACCACAAACACGAACTTAACTGCAGTTTTGTTGGTACACAAATCTTTAACCGATAGTTTTATTTTGTGCGTGATAGCGAAAGAATGCAAAAGTAGCATGAGCCCTTCAAACTTGTATCGCTTTTCGGTTTTCAAGTGGATGTGGATGTGGAGAGTGGATGTTATCAAGATATGTAATATAATGGAAAATTTTCGAAGATAAAAACCATAATTAGTGGAGTCACTGAATCAAGCAACATCACAGATCAAAGAACTGAATGAATGTTTTCAAGTTATATGTACGATGACACTCTGTCAATGTGCAAAATGTAGGAACAGATGAAACACAAAGAATATTCTTTGATTAGTTCTCTGAAGCGTTTGATGAAAAACATCAAGTGATTTACACAGCACAATTCAATTGTTTTGTCAATTGTAACTTGTACCCAACGTAAGTTTGCATCTAACACAGTCAATGTCATTTGAAAGTTAATTCTTGAATTGAGAATGAGATAAAGACTAAACATGATTGTCATTGATGTAGTCGTAATAAAACAAACACAAGACTATAAAAAGAAACAACACCGTAGTCTCATTATTATTTATATCTATTTGTTAGTAACTAATAAGCTAAGCCGAAAAATAAATATTTTCACTTATTTAATCCGCATTCTTCTTTTGAAAAACTCGTTTTTGTGTCAAACATAAATAAATTATAATGTTCCATGGAATTGTTTGAATATTATCATTATTATTACTATTCGTCGGGTTGATTGTTGTTACATTTGACCCACTTGAGCGTTAAAATGAGATAATAAATTATGATAACGGATTACGAAAACATTGTTGGGTAAGCGGGTGACCCTATGCGGCCACAACGTTTTAAAAGTGCAAAAACCGGTTGCATATTTACATGTATATGTAAATGCATTTGTCTTATGAATGTTGTTGTTATTCAGCTGTTAAGGTGAGGGCTCATTTCCATTTAAAACGTGAACACGTCGTTCTTGTTATTAAAAAGATGCGTGTGGTTAATTCAAGGTTAATTCAATTACATAGTACCTACATATGTATACCAGACATAAGTGTGTATGTTTAATTCAATGGAATAGTTTCTATTTGTAAAAATGTCCAATGTCATTTTGTGTTAATGCTACTTAAATGTTGCTAAACGTCTTATTGTTTCATTTAATATGGACTCTTGACAAATGCATTATTTTCAACAAATATCAATATGGATTTTAAACATATTATATGTTATTAACAAGCATACAACGTAATAATATGTAATTGTTCATAGTTTATCAACAATTTGACGACAGTTCAATACCCATACATATGTACATCACATTCTAATTTAGGATACAGTTAATAATAACTTTATCAGTGATTTACATATTACCAAATAGTGTTATCGACAAAGTAAAATGTAAACAAGATCTCTTTTCGTGTTGCATTATATTCTATGTCATCATAATGATAAGGAAATTCTAAAAAAAAGCCATTAACTGCAGATAACGAGGCTTCATTATTGATAGGGTTGACATATTTTTGGCAATCAAGGATTTATTTATTTTCATTCGAGACCTGCATCGTAAATTCAACTTACAAGTGGCTGTAGAGGCTTGTCAATGGCTCTTAACTAATGCCATCTATAATAAATGCTTTAGCATAGTTCAAATTTGTCACAGTTTTTTTAAGAAATAATTATTAAATGAAAATCTGCATCGACAGTTCTTCAATTATTATTGCTTGTAGAACGGGTTGAAAGGGACTCTTTTCTGATCTGATTTGTCATATGTAGTTCCAATGGAAGAAGTTCAAAAACTAATTTTTCTGTATTTCGTTATTAACTGATTACCTCATACGAGAAATATGTCAAACTAATTGCGAGAGTATCGTTCTAATTAAGCGATATATTTATCTAGAACTACTAAATCAGGCAATAAATAATCGAAATTCAATTACAACTACCACTGGAAAAAAATTAAAACTAGTCATGGTAAATGATAGTCAGTGATTTGATTTATTGACGGTATTTTCACTAACCCACTTTCTGGGTTTGTACCATAGACACATAATATTATAACCGCGATGCATATGTTGCAATATTTAAACTTGACATCAGCGTATAGTATTAATGTACTTAAATAAAAAATGTCAAAGTTACAACACCGATTTTTGGCAGTTTCTTATGCTGCGTGTTAGATGGCTTGTGTAAATTAACTAATCTTGGCAATATGCCCAGTACACGCAGGTTCGAGGACGTCAAACTAATACAAAAAAGCTTCATTTCAGTTCTGCGATTAACTTCCAGAGACTACAAAAAAAGAAAACTAGGCATTTTAGAAGAACAATAAAAGCTCACAGTATGACGGCTATGTACGGTGCCAGAATATAACACAAGCGCTTCGTTTAAACATTAACACTTACACAAATAAATGAAAAGTATCTCAATATAAGCCTCAGGGGCTGTTCTCTACAACTAACTTACTCGATATGTTTTCTTAACCTACTCAATGACAATACCCTGGAACTGTCAACACTCAATATCATAAGACAAAACCAATGATTTGAACTATATATGGACAATACTTGAAACCATAAATTTGTGTGATGAGCGGCACTTTTAACCATAAAATAGAATTCTAAATAAATCTATTTCGATCACCAAGAAGAGATCGTTTAATACAATGAGAGCGGAAAAAGATAGTTAAAAGCTATCATCTTTGTTGAAAGTGGAACAAATATACGGACCAAGTGTAGATCATATATCCTGTGAGTGCATCATTTAAGAGTCGATACGAAATCGACTTAATTGAGAAGATTGAGACACAGCTTGGATTGGATTCTTGAATCTCATTGAACCCATCATCTTAAGAATGGAAGCCGTACACTATTTGTTCACAAGCAAATCCCTGCCAGTCATTACCACAATCATATAAAATCGCATTCACAAATATTAAAAACAGTTCGAGCGCCAGAGTACAGCCAGAACAACTACCACCTACTCCAGAGTTCAGCGTCAGCCAAGTCTTCAACAAATCTTTGGATAGCCTGCATGTAACGACTAGACGCGTTATTGAAATTTAACCGAATCGACAGCCATTACGGCATTCAGCAATACGTGTGGCAAAACCTAACACAACTTACTAGCAATTGCTTCAGATAAACACGCTGGACTTTGTGATGACTGAAATACAGATCACAAGAATGAGGAGAATCACCCTTCTTAAATATGTACAATATGTTTGTGAGATACAGACTATGCAAGAAACGTAAAACTTCCTAAGACTATCAGGAGTCTTTGTGATTTGTTTCATTCTATAAAAGTGTACTTTTCACAGTTACTCAATATTTTGAATACTCACTCATGAATTACTCATAAACGTGTATCGTAAAATAACTAATTAATTTATTCGTTCTATTTTTGTTACTTCCTACTTAATTTCTGAGAGATCTGTTTCATTTAATGAAAATAAATTTTTTTTATTACGTTTGTTGAGGTTATTGCCTTCTTGAACCTTTACCCTATTTCCTCGCAAGTCTTATATTTTTGACAAAGTATAGTAGTCATTTTGGAGGTGATTATTTTCTTGGTTGTCTGATGCTATTCTCTGTTTATCGACTTACGCTTATGAATGATTTTTCCAAACTCTAACCAAAACTCCAATGATATAGTGGGAGAATTGTTGTAAACAATTAGGCAAGGCAATTAGTATCAAGTAATATAATAATCGTTACATGTAGCTAATATAAATCATAAACAGGATAAATGAATAATCACATACTTTAACCAATTCAATCATGATCTAGAAAATGTATATACATTCTATGCTCGAACAGTATTTCTACGTGTTAGTTTTGTCTGTTTAAAGGTTTGCCAATTAATTTGAAATTGATATTTTAACAAGCGAAAAATTCAGTTTATTTTGAACTAATGTGGTTAATTATTATAGTGACTTAGTTGCCAGGCTTTTACCATGTCCCAAGAAATTTAGGTTTGACTGAGGCAAAGTACATTGAATTAATTAATCGTGGTGCCTTTGTGTCTACTGGGAAATATGTAATGAACATAAAGTAAGCAATCTAACCTTCTTTAGACATTACTCGTTATCCATCATGAAATTCTTTATTGCACTGTTCAAAAATGGTTTCCAGGCCACTTTTATGTTGACATACATGCCCACGTCATATGTGGGATTTCCTTCTAATCGGAAATTGTAAGTAGATACAGTGATAAACAAAAGTATTGCTCACATATATTCTTTCCCTAAAGTTCTAGTTTTAGATGTTGTGTTTACAATATACATACTGAAAAACTTTACTACTAAGGATGTATTATTATGGAAATATAATACATACACATAGCAGAGCGTTTAAAGAAAATAATAAAAGAACAGTGTGTTGTGTACAGTACCCATAAACCCTTAAACATTTATGGTGTTGAGAAATTTAGGGTCCACAGGTACTGAACCTTTTTTTTTTGGTACGGAACAAAGAAAACAAGGATGGCAATATATGCTGATTTGTCTTTAAGACCCTACCTGAATAACTTATGTAAACCGACGGTTGCAAATATTTTCTATTTTATGATGTTGGTACTTCCAAAATCAGTTTACTCTTGATCGTCGAATAGTTCATAATGAGTTACCGCATGTTTTGCTTCGATGACCCCTTTCTTCCTGAATACACAGTATCGTGGTACGGTACAATATCAAAGGTAAGTTAAAGAGACGTCATTATTTTAAACTTATAATTTATCAAAGACCTTTTCTTTTCGTATTTTGTTTGCCTTACGGTTTTGATTGTATCTAAGAGTAAACTGAATGACAAAATGATCGGCGAAATGTTAGTCTACCAAGCACCATTTTGATCCATACGTAATCTGTAACAAGTTTTTCTAAAGCATGTGACCGTTAATTAACTTTAGTTTATTGTTTTAGAACAAAAGTTTAATGTGGTCGCAAGGTGGAAGTTGTTGTGCTCAAAAACCATATCGATTTCAAGAGGCTGAACTTTTGGATGTTGAAGATTATACCACTATACGGTAAGAATTGCTAGAATAGTTCAAATTTCCACAGCAATGTGTAAAATTTATATACAGTGAAGTAATTTCCTGTTATTCTACTTTATTATCGATCGTTTTTTAACCAACAATCCTACTGATGAATTGGATGTCATTGATATTAAAATATGTTTTGTGTTAAAAACTATAGAAGTTCAGCTGTAGCGGTCAACGCTTTTAAAATTCCTGCTAAAAATGAGTTTAGGATAGATTTTTTGCTCTCCTGCCAGCCTCTCCAATTGTGATTTGGATTGTATGTAGATATAACATAGACCTAGAATGTTCGGTTTTCATTCCTTGCTATCTAGACGTCAATTTTGAATTTTCTTTTAAGATTTCAGAGACCAATCAAATTGCATATGTTCAAGATGCATCCAAGTTGGAAAAAAGCAAACGTAGTGGCTCGAATGTGGGGTGCTTTAATAGAAACCCAGGAATTCCCGTTATCTGCGAATTGGAAGTTGTTTTATAAGGCATCCGATTTAAAGGACTCTAAGGGATATTTCAATCTATATTCTGAATTTATAAAGTGAGTATGGACAAGATCTCCTTGTCAAATGTTAATCAAGTCTAAAATTAGACTGAGCGTTCAATTTGAAAAAACATTTCGAATTAATTGTATTTGGAAGAAAAAACTAAATTTTTCAAACGAGTCAAACAGCTCCGTATATTTATTTTTTGATATTTTTAAAACATTGAAGTATGTAGTTGTTTGATGTGTTACATAAATCTAATGGTTGTTTTTTTTATTTTGCCCCAGTTTAATTAGGATCGAATTAGATACCAATTTTAGAAAATACGTCCCGGACTTCACACATTTCAAATACGGTGTACTGATATTCTCAGTGCCCCCTTTAGTGTTCAATCCAGACTTTCAAGAAATGATGGATAAATTAACCTTGAATGCAGATCCGGAAAAAGAAACTGAATTAAAGATAAATGAAAAAAAAATCGCCGGCAATCTTCCGGTAATATTGTCGTATCGTCACTAATGGCTTTCAAATTTTTTCCTTCTATTTTCATTCACAGGATGAAATTTTGTATAAAATCTTTAATTGTCTGGATATAGCGAGCTTGAGTCGATGTGCTCAAGTTAATAAAAGGTGGAATCGAATTGCAAACGAGCCAGATTTTTATCGTGATATCGATTTAAAGGTGAGAAATCTTTTTTCCACAATTCCATTTGGATAACAATACTGCGTCGTAGTTTGGATAAATAAGAACTAAAAGTTACATTTAAAAAGACGTTCTTCTAATTTTTCTTAAAATTATCCTTATTTTAATGTAATAATCATTTATATAGTAGCATATGTTGGTTTATAGATCTATTGGAACAAAATCAATGGAAATGCTTTAGAGAAATTGAAGGTTAAACTTCAAAATGTGAGAAAACTGGATATGACATGGTGTAGGGATTGCGAAGTAGGTCATTATGAACGTTCTTCGGAGCACTTTCGTCACAGTATAGAAAGGTAAGCTCAGTATTATAACGTTTATCTCTTAAACCTTATTGCGTTACGAAGGATTTTGATAACCAGCAAAAGGTGGTTGAACAAAATTGTGTTATACCGAGAATAGCACTAAATTGGAGTCAACAATACCTACATTAGATTTGCAACTTTCTAGCTTTAATTTTAATTGTTTTCTTTATGTAACCGGATATACTGTTTCCTTTATATTCCAATCATTAAATTATTAAAAATTGAAATATGAAAGTATTGTGTCGGAAGAGTATACGCCCTGCTAAATTCCCTGAACCCGTTCGTTCATCGAATATTTGGTTCAGAATTCGTTATTCAATATAGTTTGTTGTAAATCTCCCTAAGTGGTGCGAGAAAAGATGGATATTTTCAAACTTATTTTCAAAACATATTCAAAGAACAACTTGGACTTTACTATGTATCTTAGTAACCAAAACAAATGCTAACTGATGACAACCCAAATCCAATTTTGTGACCGTTCAGGGCAATTCTTTTATTTCAGTATTTTGCGAAAATCAAAGGATACATTGACACATCTTTGTTTGAATTATTCGGGATTTGCAAGAGGCGAAGTTCTGAAAATAATAGTTTCTTGTCCAAATTTGAAAGGTACATAGTTATATTAAATAATAATAATGACGACACCTGATTTTTTTTTACTTTTTTAGAGTTAAGAATACGACAATATTTGTCTTGTTCTTGGAATTTGGAAAATATTTCAATGAAGAAATTAAATACATTAGATGTTAGTATGAGTAAAATTTACGTAAGAGACCTTATTATAATTTTAAAAAATAATCCTGACTTGGAACATCTAGTCGTAGGTAAGTCTCAGTTGGATTTTAATGACAAAGATACAACACTATTTCGTAAATAGTACTGTTAATCTTAAATTCCTTCAGTCTGATGAGTTATGAAACGTTTATTAACTTCTTAGCATTTTTGCTTTCAGATTATTGTGAAAATCTAAGTGAATGCCAAAGCGCTGGGCCAATTATAGCGACTTTAATAACTCACAATCGGAAACTGAAAGCTTGGAGTTCCTGGGAAACATTTTTCAGACAAGACAATTCCTTAATCTACAAGGAATTTGGTAAATTGGTTCAGTTGGAAGACTTAGATTTAGGTTTCTGTGAATCAATACCGTATAGGATTAATTGCTTAGAAATCATAACCAAAAGATGTAAAAAACTAAAAAGGTAAATAATCCTAATAGGCAACAAAACGACGAATTAATTCGGTATTTTTTAAGATTGGTATTAGCCAATTGGAGACGGCTAACGGATGAACAACTTCTAGCAATCTTAATTGAAGCCAAAGAACTGATTCATTTGAATTTGGCTAACTTACCTGAAATATCATCAATGATATTGTCAGTAGCCATCAATAATTTACCGAATCTGCGGCTTCTGGATATTAGACAATGTGTCGGAATCGATAAAAAAATGGTAAATTATTACTTTTTGTTTAGTTACTGTAAATTTCATATAAATAGTTTAACTGTTAATACATATTTTTAAATTTGATCGGCTAACAGTCAGCCAATCAGTCTTTAGGAATTATCAATGAAATTTTGATTTTGTTGTTGGTTCCTACGTTATTGTTCACTTATTTATCTTAATTGGAACTCATTATAGTATAGAGAGCATAACACTCTTTAACTCTTTAACACACTTTAACTTGGGTTAACCAGTGGTTTTTGCCAATTTAAGTGAGCTCCAATCATTTTTGGTTTTGAGAGGAAGTCCAGTAGTTGTTTTTGGAATTTTGGCATTTGTTATATTGACTTGATTAGTAGTAAAATATGTTATTATAATAGTCACTGTCGTTTACTGATGACCAAATATATCAAGCAGTTCCTATAAATTTTTTTGCCGATTTATTGCTGCGTTTGTCGGTACAGTCTTCTTATAATTTCCTAAGTCTAAATATACAGGGTAACCCATCGAAAATTGTCCACCTAAGTTTTCTTGGGTTTACAAATAAAAATGGAAAACGTTCGGACTCGTCAATTTTTTATTTTAGGCAGAAACGTTTCGGTGGAATTCCTATCAATTCAAGTGACACTCACCCTCGAAATCTTAAATGGAAATAGAAGTTAAATGAAACCTTGTTTTGAAGAGTGTTAAATTCCAATTCCAACAACATCCACATTTTTCAAATTTGATTGATATTTTTTGAGAAATTACGTCATAAAAAAATGTTAACGTCTTACCCTATTCAGTCCAATAAATGTTCAAAATCTCCCCCCAACCTCCAAAAACAATAAAGGATCTGTTCAAAATGGTAGTGAATATTCTGAACTATTTCTGGTGCTGCTTGTCTACATTTGTATATAATCTGTTAACGCAAATCTTCTAAGAAATTTGGCTAATAACAAAAAAAAACAAACAACGCCAGAAATACTTTTGAATGTTCAATACCATTTTGAACAGGTTCTTTACTGTTGTATGGAAGTTGATAGTGTTAATTTCCAACTTTTACTGAATTGAAAAAGATAAGACTTATTTTTTATGACGTAATTTTTCAAAAATGTCAATCTAATTTGAAAATATACATATATGTCATTAGAACGAGAATTTAATGCTCTTTAAAACAAGATATCACTCAATCTCTATTTCCATTTTAGATTTTGATAGTGAGTAATGCCTCCGCTAAAGGGTGCAAGTTTAATTGAAAAAAATACCAATGAAATGTGTCTGAAATCCTAATATCAAAAAATTGACAAGTCTGAGCGTCCTTTCATTTTTATTTGCAAGTGCAAGAAAACTTAAGTGAACAGTTTTTGATGGACTCCTCAGTATATACAGGATATTTTAGAATTATAGGATCAAAGTGTTAGGGGTTGTTCAGTGCAATAATAGAAGACATTTGAATATAGGAATCCATGTGAGAAAATGATTTTTTAAACGATTATCAAATTTTTAGCCAACTCCGCAAAAATTATCTACGTCGTTTAAACAGATGTATTCAAGTTCAAGGACGACATTTTGAGCAATTATTGTACTGTTATTATGTACAAAAAGTTAAAATAAAATGAACTAAAACTTGATAAATGTAATTTTTGTACATAACTGTCTTAAAGTGTCATAGGATCGTAGCGGCTTAAAGAAACATTTCCGGACTTGGAATTCTTATACTGAAATGTTTTCTATTATTGCACTAAAGAACCCCTGACAGTTTAATCCGATAATTCTGAAACTCTCTGTATATAGTATGTATACAGGGCCAGGTAAATCCGGAATACATTATAATGGCGCTCCATGATCACGGTTATCCGCAAATAGAATACTGTATTTTGAGTATGATACGTCCATTTGTTATCTTGCATTGAAAAATAAGAAGTGTTTAAAAGTATTAAAGATTTTTGGTTTTATATTAAATTTTCTAATTTAACTCAACTGTCCTGCATAATAGGTTGATAGAACTGTTGCGGATAGAGCTATTGCGTACTGGGCTATTGACCTCTTTTCTAGTGCCCTTTAAAGTTAAAATAAGAAATGGTACTGTAAATGTTTTGGGCGTTACTATCACATTACTTATTTAGAATCAATTAATTAAATTATTTTGAATTGCATTTCTTTCTTTTTGCAGGTCACAGAGTATAAAGAACAATATCCAAACATCACCATATATTATTAAAAGTAAGCTGCAGTTGAATCAGTACATACCTTTTATAAAATATAACTTTGTATTACGTAAATAAACTGTCCTTTACATTGTATTTTAGAAATTATCGTCATCCAAAACTCGTTTTAATATTTTGGGAAGAACTGATAGCTCATTTTTCTTGAAATACTTTCGATTCTTTTCTTGTAAAACAGATTCTATTTTTGTTCCGCACTGTATTTTTTTTTATAACGAACTCTTCTATGTTCTAAGAATATTGACGTAACAACAAAAGCTACTCACCTCACTCGGAATGAAATAAAAGTTTATTATGCATGATTAAATGAATGAGAATGACAAAGTATTATTGAAACGAGTAATGAAACGTATCCGTAGGCCTTTTTTTCTATTATTATCGGCGCATCATTTTAAGATATTCCACAAGTGAGTCACACATTTTCAAAAACAGAGAGTCGTCTGCTCATAAAAGGAGAGCGCAACAACTACATACACATACAGGGATAATTAGCATTGTTGGTTGTCCTTTTGTATTCGCGATGTACTCATTCAACGAAACGAAAAATCCACGACGTTGTAGATGTAATAATAATGAGGCCACTGAATAATAAATAAACGTTGTCTTACCAGTTCTAAATGATAATGTTTAATTTATGAAGAAGAATTGGTACTTTTCTCAATCGAATTATGTAACGAGAATGCAAGCTTATTTAACAGTTCAATGAACTAGTTTCGCTCGTTAATTATCGCCTAAGGTGACTTTATGGGATGTAAATGTGGTCTTCGAGGAGGCCGTTCGAGTTGATCGATTGTTTTGCACAGTGGCACATTTGAAAGTTACTTATACATATATGGTTTTATAAAGTTTTAGAATGTGATTTGTCTGAGGAAATACTTTTTGTTGTAAATAAGTCTGGTAATCATGTTAAATCTGGTTAGTGTGGAGGTCATTACTTGATACAGTTGCATTCAGAGTTTGTGCAAGAAAAATTTAGGGAAGAAATGTTCGGAACAAAGACTCCGGCTTATTCCAGATCTACACGATTTCATAAAGAAAGTATAAAACTATACTTGTTCTATAACAAGTCATAGAACAAGTATAGTTATTAAAAAGGAAACGTTCTATCATAAAGATAACTGGTTCATTTTGACGTTACCAGTGTTTTTACGACAACATATTAAAGTTTTCCAGATAGCATGACATTAAATTTATCCGATATAAATCAGGTAGTCAAGGTGTCTTTGGGATAATCCCTACCACACCTCCCCAAATGATAAATTGAATCGAAAAAATTTACTTAAAATACATTAAAAACAATTGTTCTATTTCATAAAAATTTAATTTCATGTCCTGGTTTAATGGATCGTGCGAAATGCGTTGTGTGTGCAATGGTAAGGTAATGGTTATGGGTTCGGATCAGTTGTTTGAAATCAATAAAACTGGTTGTCGAGCAGTCGAGTCCCATAAAAACTGGCATAGTAATTGCCCGTGATGATGGTCATGTTCGGCTTTTTTTATTTTCTTTGTAGCAGTCAGTAGTTATTGTGTCGATTCTTAATCGGCAATTTACCATCTCGAGTGAGAAAGAAAGAGAGAGAGAGAGAACCCGTTCTTCGACCAGATTCTTGCATTCGAGTTCATTATAAACAGTTATATATACGTTTTTGGGTGTGGAATTGTGTGGGGGCGTAAAGAACAGGTCGACACGATCGAAACGCGGAGTAGAAAGTAAAATTTTAACTTATGGGAATTAAATTTCAATTAAATGACGTGTGTTATTCTAATTAAGGTACTATGCACAATACTATATTTACATATGGTAAGAATGCTCAAAGAGTATCAACCCATGTTTTTTTTAATTTAAAGATAGTGTGGTATTTTTCTCAAGAGCATAGTTAAAAACTACATATCCGGACATCAGGAGATTCATGGCAATGAAGAGACTTTTTGACAAAGGTCACAGAACAGACCGATGTTTAACTTGATGAGAAAAAAAACGCTTAAAAAGATAAAACCACAACAACCCTCATTCTAAAACAACGAACAAATGAATTAAAAAAGTTTACTGGAAATGGATAGAAACAAATTTTCAGTTGGGGACCTTCCTAGCCTCACAACCCCAGAGGAATTCCTCAAAATTTATATTTCAAGTGTTCCTGATATTTTTCTCTCCAATACTATCGCCTTAACTAATACCATAAAAATAGTTTACTGTGTATATAGGAAATTCAAAGAAACAAAAGGAGACTTGTAAAAAGTCCTTTGTAATCGATTGCAAAGAGAACTGCCTTCATTTACGTTCACCTTTCAAAATTTCACCCCCTTTTATATCGTGGGCTGAATACACGTCACCCTCGCGTTCGCTTTTTACATTTCACTTTAGCCGGGGCGACAACATTCCATTCCCCGATCGATACTTAATTACGGTTCAGGGGTAAATTTCCTATTTATTTTATGGCGCAGTCATTGTTGCCCTCTTTCAAAGTTAAATCAAGAAGGGAGGAAAGTGGATGAATTGAATTTTTTCTTATCCTCTTTCCTTTTAATGCAGATGAGTAAACAGTTTGAAGTTTTAAATGGATGACAAGAATACAGTAGATCGAATGTATGCTCCTTTATAGCTTATTTGAAATGAATATCAAAATTTTCTATATGTATACTCGTAGTAGAAACAACTACAAATTCTGATTTTGTTCTCTAAGGGTCCAATATTGACTTGCTACATTTTCAAGCCTGCTGATTCACAATTTGCTGATTTATCTCAATGTGAGTGAGACTTTTTCTTTTTCAGACGTAACTTTGTAAGTTGCCATGAAGCATTTTTGCCTCTATGGAATATTTGCTTTGCAGTAGGGGTCCTAGTTTCGTTCTATTGTATTTACGGAGTTTATATATCATGTAAATTTAATCTCTAAACGTTGTATTAATAGAAAATAAGGAAGTTGAACGTAATTAAAAAAAAAGAAACAAAAAAGTGTATATAGCGAATTTTAATCTGATATTAGAAAATTACTAAATGTGACGTCATATATCTCACACACGTCAAATTCCAAGTTTAGGGTCCAGAAAAGGGGTGTATTGTTATTGTGCTAGGAGCAAATCAATAAATTCTGGTTCAAGTTCAACACCCTCTCTAGCAATATAATAACCCC
Organism: Hypothenemus hampei; assembly: GCA_013372445.1. Lineage (NCBI taxonomy): Eukaryota > Metazoa > Arthropoda > Insecta > Coleoptera > Curculionidae > Hypothenemus > Hypothenemus hampei. Next base: position 71,055 of record JABRWK010000233.1, on the reverse strand, counting down.
GGATTGTAGTAAGCCATTGTCCCAAAAAAAGGCGCCTCTATTTAAATACATAGATATTTCAGGTATAATAATTGAAATAAACAGGAAATTTATAATCCATGGGGGGTGTTGGGTCTGTTTTAAGATATTGTGGGTCAGTTTACAAAACCTAAAGCCAGTTTGTATAGGGTAAGTTTCTGAATTGGTCAGTAAACAGTAGCTGTATATGTATATGTGGGATTAGTAAGTCAATAAGTTTACCCTTAGTGTCGGTTATTAATATTATTCTGTAGTTTTGTGTGATAAATTAATAAAATTGAAGGGAAAAAGATACGATTGAGGTTAAAGTTGGCAACGAGTTAAGAAAGCTGAGTAAGTGAGTATTTTGTGGATACAAGAATTCGGAGTGATTTGTTTAAACTAGCTGGCCCGAACTTTGCTTTTTCATGTAACTGAAATTTTTACATAAAAATCAATAACTAGTGACATTGCAATTTTTGTTGGCAATGTTTTTCTCCCCTGTCATGGAGGGGTTCCATTACCTTTGTAAATGTATTCGTATAAATTAGGAATATTTTGGCACGGTTTTAATGTGTACAAGAATACAATATTGTAACGTGCGGCATGTAAATAGCTTGAAATATTCCATTGATAAATATTTTGGCATCATCATTATATAAAACTCGATAGCAATAAATCATTTTTATTCACGTTGTTTTTTTTTTGAGAGAATGGTATACGTTAGTTACAGTAAAAAAAATATAGATATGGGAAATTTCCGATTTTCGATTAACAATTTTAACAATCTGAACATATGCTACATATATGTATATACACCTACATACAGTATGTCACTCTTTGAACTGGAGCATCGTTGTAACTTTTTTATTTATAGTGCGATTTTAATAATTTTTTTTAGATTGTAGGGCATAAAAAAGCCTATCCTGGGTCACATTTTTAGCCTGCTCACTTAAAAATCAAGACCTACTTTGCCACTGTTTCATGGTCAAAATTTAAGAAAAACATTAGGATCTTTTTATTTTTAATTTGACTTTGGGGCTGTATTTGAGTTAATTCCAAATGGGAGTAGTCCAAATTTCGTAAAAAAATCTTTATTAATAAAAAAGTTACAAAATAATTAAAATTGAAATTTTAACCATTAGAATGGCATAATTCTTGGTCAGGAGGATGGATCAAGGGTGAGCAGTGAATGAAAAAACTAATAAAAACAAATCATAAATAATATGTATAAAAGTGTGAGAACAATAAAAAAGATAAAATAAGAAAAAAACGAAAATTTGAAATTGTGCATGGCTTGGGTGACAATGATAGGAGTGTAAAGGAAGTTTTTTTTCGTTGAACTTTTTGATTGTTCTGCAACTTTTTTATTTATTATTTATGGTTTTTTTCTATTAGTTTTTTAGTTTACCGTTCCTCTTCGGCCCTTGTGACCAAAAAATATACCATTTTTAGGGTTAAAATTTCAATTTTCATTGTTCTGTAATTTTTTTTATTAATAAAGATTTTTTAACGGACTTTGGGTTATATTCATTTGGAAACCCAAATACAATCCCAAAGTAAAATTAAAAATAAGAAAATTCCTAATGTATTTTCTTAAATTTTGACCACGAATAAGCCGGCAAAGTAGGCCTTGCTTTTTAAGCGAGCCTGCCAATAATTTGACACAGGGTAAAGTTCTTGATGTCCTACAATTAAAAAAAAATGATGAAAAACGCACTATAAATAAAAAAATTGCAAGGGTATTCCGGTTTAAAAGTGGGACACACTGTATGTANCTCTCTCTCTCTCTCTCTCTCTCTCTCTCTCTCTCTCTCTCTCTCTCTCTCTCTCTCTCTCTCTCTCTCTCTCTCTCTCTCTCTCTCTCTCTCTCTCTCTCTCTCTCTCTCTCTCTCTCTCTCTCTCTCTCTCTCTCTCTCTCTCTCTCTCTCTCTCTCTCTCTCTCTCTCTCTCTCTCTCTCTCTCTCTCTCTCTCTCTCTCTCTCTCTCTCTCTCTCTCTCTCTCTCTCTCTCTCTCTCTCTCTCTCTCTCTCTCTCTCTCTCTCTCTCTCTCTCTCTCTCTCTCTCTCTCTCTCTCTCTCTCTCTCTCTCTCTCTCTCTCTCTCTCTCTCTCTCTCTCTCTCTCTCTCTCTCTCTCTCTCTCTCTCTCTCTCTCTCTCTCTCTCTCTCTCTCTCTCTCTCTCTCTCTCTCTCTCTCTCTCTCTCTCTCTCTCTCTCTCTCTCTCTCTCTCTCTCTCTCTCTCTCTCTCTCTCTCTCTCTCTCTCTCTCTCTCTCTCTCTCTCTCTCTCTCTCTCTCTCTCTCTCTCTCTCTCTCTCTCTCTCTCTCTCTCTCTCTCTCTCTCTCTCTCTCTCTCTCTCTCTCTCTCTCTCTCTCTCTCTCTCTCTCTCTCTCTCTCTCTCTCTCTCTCTCTCTCTCTCTCTCTCTCTCTCTCTCTCTCTCTCTCTCTCTCTCTCTCTCTCTCTCTCTCTCTCTCTCTCTCTCTCTCTCTCTCTCTCTCTCTCTCTCTCTCTCTCTCTCTCTCTCTCTCTCTCTCTCTCTCTCTCTCTCTCTCTCTCTCTCTCTCTCTCTCTCTCTCTCTCTCTCTCTCTCTCTCTCTCTCTCTCTCTCTCTCTCTCTCTCTCTCTCTCTCTCTCTCTCTCTCTCTCTCTCTCTCTCTCTCTCTCTCTCTCTCTCTCTCTCTCTCTCTCTCTCTCTCTCTCTCTCTCTCTCTCTCTCTCTCTCTCTCTCTCTCTCTCTCTCTCTCTCTCTCTCTCTCTCTCTCTCTCTCTCTCTCTCTCTCTCTCTCTCTCTCTCTCTCTCTCTCTCTCTCTCTCTCTCTCTCTCTCTCTCTCTCTCTCTCTCTCTCTCTCTCTCTCTCTCTCTCTCTCTCTCTCTCTCTCTCTCTCTCTCTCTCTCTCTCTCTCTCTCTCTCTCTCTCTCTCTCTCTCTCTCTCTCTCTCTCTCTCTCTCTCTCTCTCTCTCTCTCTCTCTCTCTCTCTCTCTCTCTCTCTCTCTCTCTCTCTCTCTCTCTCTCTCTCTCTCTCTCTCTCTCTCTCTCTCTCTCTCTCTCTCTCTCTCTCTCTCTCTCTCTCTCTCTCTCTCTCTCTCTCTCTCTCTCTCTCTCTCTCTCTCTCTCTCTCTCTCTCTCTCTCTCTCTCTCTCTCTCTCTCTCTCTCTCTCTCTCTCTCTCTCTCTCTCTCTCTCTCTCTCTCTCTCTCTCTCTCTCTCTCTCTCTCTCTCTCTCTCTCTCTCTCTCTCTCTCTCTCTCTCTCTCTCTCTCTCTCTCTCTCTCTCTCTCTCTCTCTCTCTCTCTCTCTCTCTCTCTCTCTCTCTCTCTCTCTCTCTCTCTCTCTCTCTCTCTCTCTCTCTCTCTCTCTCTCTCTCTCTCTCTCTCTCTCTCTCTCTCTCTCTCTCTCTCTCTCTCTCTCTCTCTCTCTCTCTCTCTCTCTCTCTCTCTCTCTCTCTCTCTCTCTCTCTCTCTCTCTCTCTCTCTCTCTCTCTCTCTCTCTCTCTCTCTCTCTCTCTCTCTCTCTCTCTCTCTCTCTCTCTCTCTCTCTCTCTCTCTCTCTCTCTCTCTCTCTCTCTCTCTCTCTCTCTCTCTCTCTCTCTCTCTCTCTCTCTCTCTCTCTCTCTCTCTCTCTCTCTCTCTCTCTCCTCCTCCTCTCTCTCTCTCTCTCCTCCTCTCTCTCTCTCTCTCTCTCTTATTCGTGAAAAGCTAAAACAAACTCTCATCGAAAGTAAGGTAAGCAACCAAGTAACCGGAGAAAGTTCTTAACTACATAAACTCCGTTTCGTTTGTAGAGAAACTTTTCTCGAACGGGGAAAACTTCACAGTTAAAGCACTTTTATTTCAAAATTTGAAGAAAGATCACGAAGAAGTTTTCGCCAAATAAAAGGAAAAGGGTAATATGCTTGTCTTTCGTTTGAAAAACTTTATTTAACTTAACTAATTGAAACTCTATTTTACAGTTAAAATTCGATTATTTTTGAATAGATTGTGGAAAGGCATTTTCAAGCTGCTTCCTTGTTGTGTGAAGAGGGCACACGGTTTCAGTAGAAACGTTCGGTGACAAATTACGTCTAGCTAATGATTGTGTATAAAGGAAACTTCAGCCTGGCAATTGTTCGAAATTATGGCTTCGAAACTTTTGAAGAATGTTATAACGGAAGATGAATGGAACTGCATCATTTTAGTTAATGATTTGAGTAAGTATTGATTTGTTTAGTCAAAACATTAAATCTGTGACGAAAGGTGCAATCGAATAAGATTTTACATTAATTCAAAGTAGTGAAAAAGGAAGGAATTGTAAGCACATTAAAATATTTACAAAAAATCTTTTAATACAAAATAGAATAAAAATCTTTTCCAACTAAGTCAACTAATCTAAACAAGTTTCCATTCGATAACGGTCCAGAAAGTTTCGATTAATACCCCGTTCGGAAGTTTCATCTAACTACTCCAATTTCGACCAAAATTGCAAAATTAGCACTAGCTTTGCTCGTAATAACAGCATTATTAATAAAAGAAAAGTTGAAAATGACTCATTACAGTAAAAAGTTTCACTATGTCCATTTAAAGTTCCAAGGGGACAGAGGGATCGTTAAGAAGAAGATGAAGAAAATATTGACATTCCATTTCCAGAATATTATCGTGGGAAAAAAGAACTTGAATTCGAGTCACGAAATCATACAATTCTGCTTTATATCCTAGCCGGGAGGCCGGAATATTTGCTTAGAAGATTACGTTTCCTGAATTTATACGGGAAAAATGCAATATGTTAAAATATTTTTACTTCAATTCGACCCTTTTCGGCATTTGGACTCCCTTTAAAACAGGATTTTTATTAAAATGCAATGATAAATCGAATGTCTTTGGGGAAATATCCACGTCAAGGAGGAAAATTTTTCTTTCTTTTTAAGAAACCATCAAAAAAATTCTTTAAAGGGAAATTTCTTGATTTCTCAGGATCGAATGGACAAATTAATGTCTTAAAGAATTAAAAATAGCTTCGTTTCGTTTTAAATTTACATGTTTAGAAATTTTTCTTCATTTTCTATTCAGACTCCATTTTTGTTTTTCAGAGATGTGGAAATTGAAAGAAATATGTTCCAGAATATGTGGTAAAATGACACTATTACTATTTACTTACATTTGACTAAATTTCTGAACATGTTTTAGGAAGCATTAAATTTGTGGATGATAAAGATATATAGAATTTCATATAAACAACTGGTTGTACGAGCAGTTTCAAAAATTATAACATAATTTCACCCATTGAAAGTTTAACTTTAGAAATAATACGTTTACACCGGTGCCAATTCCAAAAGATCGTAAGTAGCACTAGTTTCAGTGCCAATAAATAATCAAAATCCAATAATTACCAATTCACAACTATAATTATACTACCATTACGCGCGAGTTAAATTTAAACCGATCCGGGAGTCAGAGAAAAAGTTCCGGTAACAACTCATATAAAGTTTCGTTGAACACTGAAACAAAGAGCGAAGTTTTAAAGTTAACTGCTCGCTCTCAGATAACTTTTCGCATTACGCTCCAGTTTATTCAAAATGAAATAAAAACTTTGCTTGCGGTTGACGAAAGTTCGGCGGCAACGGCAACTTTCAAAGGAGTAAAAACTAATTTAAACTTTTTAATAAAGTTTTATGGGGCTCCGGTCGAACGAACGGGAACGGGGCGCTCCCGAAGTCGCGAAGAACGGATCTTGGCTTCATATTTTTCTCTTTTTCTTTCTTAAAAAAACTGAAAGGAAATTAGTGAAAAACCATTCATTTTTCGCAATCAATTACGAGCTTTATTTTTAATTATTTTTCGGATTTTTAAAATTTTCTGGAAAGTGGAGACTTAATTTTCTGTGCCAACTAGGCTACGACGTGTAGAAACAGATTACGTTACTATGGTCAACATGCCTGGAAATATCCAACCAATGATGGAATTAAACTATGTATTACACTTGTTAATGCCGATTCAAATTTTTATTTTATTTCATTTTGAAGAAATCTAAATATATTAATAAAACTGATAAAAAGGATAATTCTGTTCTATTTTTGAGCAATGAGCAGTCGATTTCGTGAGTGTGTCATTTCAAATCCAATTAAGTTTATTTTTACCTTTGATTATAAACCCGATTAACCTTTGCCTGCGGGTGATTGATTGCTAACCGGGCATATCCACGTGTTTGTTTCTCCCTCAATCTTTCGCTCTACCTCTCTTTCTCTGTCACACACACATATACACACTCTCTCACACACATATACACTCCTGCTGGGTAAAGAGCAAATGGTGATTGCCCTCGGCGACGATGCCAAATTTCCACTACGATGATTCCGTTAGCCAGGGAGACCCGACTTTCGTTGGCGTTCGAACAAAAAGGTCAAAAGGACGACTTTTCGTTTCGTTTTGAAAGAGTTCAAATGGAATTTTAATGTGAGAACAGGTAGGGTTACAAACAGGGGTTTTGCGCGTGAAATAATTAAGTAGCCGTATGGAATCTTTGGGGTTTCATACCAATACAGCTGGAATACGAAGTGTTACATCTTGAAGGTGGCCTGGATATGTGAAGATAAAAAGTAAATTATTTTAATTTTTCCGAATAATTTTTTTAGTTCTATAAGTAAGTAAGTGTATACATTTTACTTTTTCTAGTTTAGCATTTTTAAATTGTCTTTCCTTTTATCTTTTCATCTCCGATAATTTATAATTTAGATTTTACACATTTACTTTTTCTCTGCATAATACGAAAAAATGTTAAAATTGGCAACAGCATGTCGACGTGATTCCGCCAGGTGCGGGGGGAAAGGGGATGGGGAGAGGGATCTGAGCGAAAACAAACCCGACCCGTTTATTTATGGCCCCGATATAACGTTGGAAAACGTCCGCGTACAGGGTTATATTGCCGTCCATTAAAGCAAATTTATGACGGCGTCCCGGCATACCGAAAACTACTACTACGGATAGGGTTTTTGGGCTGCCGGTTTTGCGATTTGCTGAAGATGGAAGAGCCCTCAGCCCTCATGTCAGCGTTACTGAGCCGATGCAAATATTTCCAAGAACAAAGAAATAGTAGCCCTAATGAAATATAAAAAATCAGATTAATAAAAAAAGTCATTAACGTCAAGTTTGCAAATAGGTGATTTCTATTTTAATTCTTCAATTATAGAACCGATCTATTTTATTCTATTTGTTGTGGTTTTGCTTAAAGTAAATTTGGAAATTATTTGTCTGATAGTTTCAGTAAAATAATCAGTTGGCAACCATGTACGGTCCCGTTCGCCTTTTTGCTTTCCCCGAAAAGTTTTATCGTATTTGTTTGTTTTCTATTAAATTATGATATGCATTTTATGCATGTGTTCTATGAGTGTTAATAATTATTTTAAAATTGTTATAAAACAATTTGAAGTTTTGAAATTTTGTTGTAAAGCAGAATGTAACTTGTCCTTCACTGACAAAATCTGTCATAATATCTATGCAAGTTCATTTCGTACAAAAATCAATTTTCCTCTGTTTCGTTATTAAATTATCCGTGAGAGAAGAGAGACGAAGTAAAAGCGAGAATATCGAATTGAATTCCGTCGAAAATGAGCATGCGTCATCACACAGTTATTACGGCCGATAACTAACTGTTATAAATATTAACCTAGCCTTAGGAAATTAGTTGTCAAAATTTAACTGAAGTTGGCTACTTTCGATGCCGGTATTATGAAAAACAGTGAATGTAAGTCGGGATGTAAGTCAATCTTTATGCCAACTCGGGTGATATGGCATTAAGATTGATTGGTGTAAGTCTCTATACGTAATATATCACTACTCGCACATGTTATGGACATGAAAGAGAAGTGAACAGGACTATGCTGCCTATGAATAATCCGGGAGAAAAACACATCCGAAATCCTTAAAATACGAAGATAAATTAGTTAAATGAGTCGTAAAATTCGTAATATAACACTTCGACAAGAACAAGAACAATTTGAATAATACAAGTCACTTTTCTTGCTTTATTGCCATTCTTGGTAACGTGAACTCAAAGAAGAATTTTCTTGGAACGCGTGCCAAATATAATATTGTGGGTAATTCTTATCTTTCCCGGAATTTCTCACACTTCTATCATTACATTACGAGAAAAACAAATGGCTATTTGCGTCCCAAGTAACAATATTTCACACTAAACAAAAATTAAGCCAAGTTGCAACACTGCATTTTAAGCAAATAAAGCGAGGTTCATGTAACCTTCATATGACATTGAAAAATCGGGGTTTGAACTCGAATACAAGCCACAACAGGCTTCCCACTAAAGGTAAAATCTGGAATTCTCTGACACTCGGTGATTATTTATTTTCAAAAAATGTCCCTATTGTTTATCGTTTGACCGGCACTAAATCGACCAGAAAACGAAACAAATACAACAAAAGGTAGAGGACAAAGAGATTTTTAAGCCAGGTCCAAAACATAAATTGTTAAGTTCAGGAAACTGACCATAAATGCCAGCCTGTACCGTTGTTCGGAATTGATGGATGTGATATACCTATGTATATATGTATGGAGAAAAGGCGAGACGACTACATATATCAGACCGTGGGCGTCGATTTTTGCTAATTGTTCTCCTGTTTTGTTTTCTCCCCCACTTCTCTTCACTTTGTTTAACGCAGAATTTTCTCCTCAAATTACTCATGTCTGTAGTGCTATCGAGTATTAGTGCATTTTTAAAAAGGTTACATAAATGTAGAAATTAGCTAACTTATTGGAATGACAATTCCTGAGAGTTATCTCCATTTATACCTACATTTTGACTAGAAATGACATCTTTGTCATATTCTATATTCCTTACTTTCTGAAGTTGATTCTATATGATTTCTTCATATTAGTAGAAAAGATCCAACAGGTAGATGTATTAATTTGTGAAATGTTCTTCATCAGTGCTTGTCTTTTTCTCTTTATCGTTGATGAAGAGAGAAAAGCATCTATTGATGAAGCACATTTCACAAATTAATTTCCTAATTGTTACTCTCGCAAAACATTTAATGTAACCATACTTGCTCTCTATAAATGGTAATAACAGCCTGGAACCACTGGGACGTGGAACGTTATTTGGCAACACCGATTCCCAATTCTCGAGGGCGGTGGCGGTGGCGGCGCGATGGATGGTGGGAGAAGGGAGCGGGAATAGACACCCACACCGTACACGTGCTGACGACGGGAATTTCGCTTCGAAACCCGTCTCGAATCGTATCGTGCCCCCTACCCCCACTGAGCCCCCCTCTGTGACCTCTGGAGCGCTAACTGTTGCCCGGGAAACCTGTTTAGCTGGATGTCTGCTTGCCCTGTCGGGTTCAGGGACGTCCTTGGGAATTACATATTTAAATTGAATACAAAAGAATTGTTTCGTTTTTTCTTGCTGTTGATCTGTCATTTTTCATTTAAACTTTTTAAATAAATGGAAGCCAAAAATTATGAAAAAATTAAACTTTTTGATTAAAAATATTTGACAACAAGGCCACAAAGCAGATTTGCTTTAAAGTCTTTGTGAAATTCCAAGAAAAAAGTACTTTTAAAGGGACTGTTTCCTATACTTCGAACAAGGTAACCTTCAAACGACCTCTGTCTTAAAAAAATTTGAAATATTTGAAAACTTTATAAATGTTTTTATTAAAATTATCGTACAATTAAAGTTAACAAAGAGAAGAGTACGTTAGCCGTGACTTTTACAACCGCAACACTTGAATTGGAAAAATCCATGACGAATTATTTAAATAAATAATAGCTTTTCTAATTAACATTTACACAAATAAATAAAAAAAAAACTTAGATTCGATCAAATTCGTTATAAAGATGTTTATTTACGAAACAAGGTTACGAAAAAAAAATCAGGAAAAAACAGAATTACCACAAAATACGGCAGCATTGCAAATTTATTAGTATTAAAGGGAAAAAAACCTTACAGCATAGAAAAGTTGCAAATCATATTTTATAACAGACAAATAACCTTCAAATGACCTCTAAAGGATGTCCTATGAATATTGACATCTGCCGTATATTGAAAATTATAATTACAAAAATTTGGATAATTGGAACATACACTAATTTTGATTAAAAATATTTTGAAGTTGACATCACCGGCGATTACATCAAAAGTAGATTGTTTATTTTAAATGAAACACTCTATATATATTTTGTATTTTCGATTCTAGACATTAAGCTGATTAAATGCTCATTGAGTTGCTCTGTATACATATAAACCCAGCCCTCTGCGTAAAAACTGTTTTTTTTTTATTTTTGCTGAAATACAGTTTTTTTAAATGTGCATTTTTCTATTATTTGGAAAGCTAGCTTCGTAAAACTTTGTTCAGATCTTAACCAGATATGACAGATTAAGACGGCTGGAATAGTTTTAATCAATATTTTACCGGGAGTCCAAAAGGTAATTTCGAATTCATAAAAGTTTGAATGTAAAAAGTCATTTATTTTAAATGGAAAACTCTGTATATTTTTACATATTTTTATTCTCAATTTAATTCAGAATCCATTTCTATTACGGGAAAAAACCTATCCATTGTTCGCGCTTTTTCTGTAATTAATGGATTCTGAATTTTCTTGAATAATTTAAATTATCTTATTTACAAAGGGGAGCCTACGAGGACAGGGAGCTACTTTGCTTTAAAAAAATTAGATAAGTTCCTCACACCATTTGTAAAAAACAAATTTCTAAGTTTGTCCTAACGCAATCTAATTTCTGAGAAAAAATTTTAAAAAATCAAGCGTGTCTGTCCGCAGAATGATATTTCAAACGATGGCTAATAGTGTTTGACCGTGTTAGCTCGGGGAATGGAACATAAAGAACAGAATAGAAAACAATATAAATTCCTGTAGAACAGGAATCCTGTAGTACAGGATGTTATAATTTTTTGATTCATTACTATTTTTATTCGCTCGAATTTTTTTTCATTGCGTCATTGTATTTTTTTCTTCAATTTTTTTTTCAGAAACTAGGTCGCGTTGGGACAAACGCAGAAACTAGTTTTTTACAAATGACGTGAGGACTTTACCTGAATTTTTTTTTTAAAGCAAGGCACTACCTGGTCCTCACGGGCTCCCCTTTGTTAGCTATGAAATCAATATGGGTTTTTGTCAAAATATACATATATGTATATAATATAGATAATATTGTCACTGATTAATATTCATAATTATTGCAGAAACAGTTGTGATTTCAATTTCTTTATTCGTAAAGAATTCAACAAATTTTCAAAGAAATTATACGTCCAATTTACATGCACCACCATAAATTATCAAAGAAAAAATATAGAAAATGAATGAAATGTTCAAAGAAATGAATACTTTGTAAAATAGAAAGGAAAGAAATTAAAACTAAATTAATTTAAATTTTTAATGTGACCTCCATTTTCTTCTAACATCTTTATATTTTCATTTCGACTTCATGTTAAGTAACTCGATGAATGGTGATAGAATAATTATGGTTACATGAATGGTAACGGTGACAAAGTTTGATTAATTTCATCGCATTCTTGGATTAATGTAATTTAAGGATATTTGCAAGTAAATGCAATTTTTTTGAAAATTCTTGAACTCTTTATAAATAAAGAAGAAAATGAAATTAAAACCATACAGTAATTACATTACGTACTCACTGTNACTCGAACTTTGGTATTTCGAATTTTTGGTCTTTTGGTCCTTTGCCTGTATACATGTATTTAAGTCTCCATAAGTCGAATTTCTATAACTCGAACTAATTTCCACTTCCCTTAAATATTTAAATTATAGAAGTTGTACTGTATACATATATATTTTGACAGGAATGGTTTTCAAAACTAACAAACACAATTCGAATCATTATTCGAGAAAATTCGAAAATCGTTAATTACGTAAACAGTACGTATAGGAATCCCTAATAGAAATCGATTCAGAATTAAATTAATGTTAAAGATATGTAAAAATATACTGGGTATCTCATTTAAAGCAACGATTCCAGTTATCTGACCCCATCACCTCTAGTTAACATTTTAATAGACTCTCATAAGGGTAGCTTTAAAAATAATCGACAAATTTACAAAAAAAAAATTGTGTTTCACCAAGAATTAAAAAAAAGAATACAAATTTTTCAAAAACGATTGGGTTTAGGTATACGATAATCCAATCAGCTTAATGTTTAGAATCCAAAAATACAAAATATAACGTTCCATTTAAAATAGGTGCTCTGTTTCCAATAAAACCTATAGTAACACGAAATATTTTTAATCGATAGGCCCTGTCAAACGTTGAATTAGTGATAATTTTCATTATTTTTATAATTATAGTTTTTATTATATGAAAATACACCCATAATCATGAAACCCTCTGTTCATTTCACGAAAATAAGGAAAAATGAATAAATTCAAGCGATTTAAAAATTAATTTTATACCATTACAGACAAAAATCCTTTTAGAAAGTTTTTCCAAAAATAAAAATATAATAACAGGATACCTACAGCATTTCCAAAAAAAAATAATACATACAATAAAAATATTGTAAAAAAAAGAATAAACTGAAACAAAACTATGAATTATGTATATCCATATATGTTTACAATAAGGGATATCCAAAAATCACTGTCTAAAATTTCGATAAAAATAAATGTGACAACATTGTTTAATATTTGTAAGAATATTAGATTTAAACAAAATAAAAATCAAAGGAAAGAAAAATACGGAAAACCAATGAATTAAACGTTAAATAGCCCTTTTAATTTGTAATATATCTGCATATGTTGGTTCTCCATTATTAATAATAAAGAAACCACTTCTCCATAAAATATAAACGTGGCAACGCTGAAAAGAGGGATCTGCCCTAATTTACTAGGTCGGCGTGGTGTTTACAAATTGGAAAAATTATGCAATTCATCCTGTGTCTCGTCTCGCCCTTTTCGTTCTTCTTCTTCTTCTTCATTTCTTCTCTATACATAAAATGCAAACGTTTTGAAAGGGTGAGTCAGTGGTAGTTGCCTCCTTTTACATGACGACGCCAGTTGGCTTTGGAAGGGCCTTAAAAAGGGATGTTACGTAATAAATTGTCTCCCCCTCTCACTCTATCTCTCTATCTCTCTCTCTATGTGTGTACGTGTCAACGTTGGAATTTTTCGTACAAAACGTAGACTGAGAAAAAAAGGGTCGTATTGTTGACGATGACTGGTGTCAGATGAGGAATTGAGGTCAGGAAATGTGTGTGCTCGTTTTTTTTCCACTAACCCGAAGTCCCTTTTCTTGTGGAAAGAAAAATTGCGTGTTCATGAACAAAAGCTTATTTATTATCATTTAAAAACAATATTTTATGATATAATTGAACGTCATAAGAAACAGCGAAATGTCATTATTTTTGTTATTTTTCTCAATCAAAAACAAGTTAACCACATTATAGGCACACTTCACACGATCCGTTCTTTCACCAATCCAATGTTCTAACAGATCAGACAGATTAAGCTGATGGTGCTGGATATTATGGCAATTTTTTGGAATAACGATAAAAGATTATTAGAAACGAAACTGTGTTTAAGAGGCAAGGTGTGTATCGGCCTTAACTGGTTCCGATCGTCGCTGCTTTATATTTCGAATTACATTTAAAACCTCCATCCGAAAATCTATTGTCTCGTCGTCCGTAAAATTTTGCAGCATAGGTACAATACTTTCAAAGAAACACATATGGAGGTTCTTTTCTATGATAGTATTCGTTTGTGTAGGTGCTTCCAGCATTTTGAATGACTTTCTTTCATCAATTTCATGGCGTTGCCGTTTCAGACTAGAACGTTCGCAATTACTATTCGATACGAGTCGAGCTTCTGTAGAGAACGAGTGTTGATCACTATCAGTATGTTCCAGCTCATATGCTTGGACGGGCCCTGCCCCATCAGTTGTAGTTACATCCAAATTCGAAGAACTCACTTTCGGATCGTATATTTTTTTCAAAAATAAAAGTTGTTCATAAAACAGGTATTTGCGAACGGTTCTTGCTCTAGCACCAGAAGTTTTCTGGCTGTTCACTTTCTTAAGTGATTTAAGAAAACTGTCTCGAACATTGTTCCACTTTTGAATAACTGATTTTCCTGCAAAAGATAGAGTATTAATGTGTGCTGCGTATTTTATAATTTTTCAGGTATAAAAGATGGCTACACATTTGAGGATTGTACTGGTTTTCACTATATGCAGACAAGAAAATAAGGAATTCGTAGAGAAAATATTTAACATATATACAGGGTGAGTCTTAAATGGCGGATAAACTCGGAGGTACGTTATAGGGTAGTCCTCAGGGAGTATAGGAAAAGTAATAAAACTTTTTGTTCGCAAAATTGAGGGAGTTATTGAGGTGTTAAAGTGAAGAATTAACATTTTCATTTTTCTTTAGACTCTTAATCTTCACAATGTAATACTCGGTACTTATGGGTATTAGAAATAGGAAATTACGGGAAATCTTCAAATTTCCAATTTATAAATTGTATTTGGCAACAATATTTTTACTTCACAGTCAACAATAATGACACTAATACCCTTCATTTAACATAAGTCAAAAAAATAAAATTGAAGTTTTTAAAAGTTATCCATATTTATTTAGTTGTTTATGTATTTCTGCAATGTTCATCAATCGTGAATATAGAAATATGATAGTAATTTTGAAGAAATACCATGCGAATTTCTGGGGGCCTTTCACGCTTAATCCTTGTAACTGTTCTTTTTGGAGATTGGGTAACCATTCCTTTGAGGAATGGAGTTGCTCAATACCTTATGACTACTGGTAACGGTTATGAACGTTGCCAAATTTACTAATTCTATTTTGCTGGATGACTCCCTCAATTTTGTAAAAAGATTTTCTTTATTATTTTTTCCATACTACCTGGGGACCACCCTATAACATACCGCAGAACTTATCCGCCATTTAAGACTCACCCTGTATATAATATGTATATACAACATATAGAAAATAATCAAATTGAAAAAGATTTTTAACTTACCATATTCGTTTTTCTCCAGTTCATTCAAATTTTCAAAATCATCATTAAGCATACAGAAGATCCCTTTCCAGGCCTCTCTGTTTTGATATTTATCCTTGTAACTTTCCAAACTTCTATCCCACAATACCGGTCGTTGCTCTACTAAACTTATTAAATTTTCAATATCGACATCCATTCTGCATAATAATCTTTGATAGAATGCGGCTGGAACCAACTGAAACTCTTGTACATGGCCGGTTAATCGACCGAGCCGTCGTTTTACCGGACGGCTCACTAACCATCCACCGAGAACACGACGCAACCAAAATGCGCGCACATGTAATCGGCGCCACTGGATAAATGCGACGACAAAATCACCGTTCGTGTGTTAACTTGCACAGGCCTGCTAATACTAAATGGCCGCAATTCCCCGTTCTAGGCCTGAAGTAAAGCAACCGATCGGCCTATTGGTCGACCGTGTGCACGAAGCTTAAGGGCCCTTTCACACGATCCGGTTTTTTAACGGTTTGTTGAGTCAAAGAACCGTTAAAATCACCAGAAGTTTTAAAACTGTACGCTTATCGCGTTTATTTTTATAGACTGTTCTCACTTTTACGTATCCATTTAAGAAACCGCCTTGTGACGGTGCAACTTCGGACGTCAATAATGTCAGTCACCGGACCGGTAAAAACCACTTGAGCACCTATTTGATGAAAAATTAGATAGTCAGATGTGCCCAAGAAAGGTTCCCACACTATCGCATATAGCATTGGACGAATAGTTGGTGTATTTAATTTTTCCCCTAAAAAGAAATTCATATTTAATCGTGAAGTTAGCCAAATTGATGGCACTTGACGAATACTACAGAAGAATGATTAATTTAATGACAAATTCATCTAAAAAAAAAGAAATACACTAACTATTCGTTTAATGCATGTTGACACCCTCTTTTTCACAGCTTACGACGTAATTATTTTTATATGTCTCTGGAAATGCCTCTTTAACATGTTCATTAAGCTTCATCCGTTATACATGAAATAAACTGGACTTTAACGCAGTGTTTTATTTTAAAAACTTGGCTAGAGTTTGGATTTAAAAAAATTTTCGACTATGCTCTTGAATGGCTAACGCCTTGTTCCATCACGAAATTTATTTCCTAAGGACGAAAGTGCTGTATTGGCTGCAATCACTTCACTCAACAAAGACTGTAAGTTGAAATTTCAAATGTTCTGCGAACCTTTTATCAGTGGATGGATTTCAATTAATAACAACAATAAAATACAAAATAATTAAAATACAATGTAATATGTGCTCTGAATACCGCTGGCATTTATGCACTATATACATGTTGAATTTCATTTAAATAAATAATAAATAAAGCACATTCTTCACTCTGATTCACACGCACTTAGAATACAACAATCCTTGAACAATCACTTGTTGTTTACACGAGCGCTTGATATACAGAGTGAGTCTAAAAGATGGCTACAAAATGGACATGTACGGAAACGCAGATTAAAATTGCACTGATTGTATGTGATTTATAAGTATTCGAAAAATATCGATTTTTGACAATCATATGTTCTAGATATGTATTAAAAAAATATAGGTATACAGAAAATTTTTAATTTTAATTTTAATTTAATTTAATTTTACCATTATTTATGACCAGTTTTATCATATTATACACTCGTATCACAATAATTTCTGTGTTAACCCTTTTAAGAGCATCAAACTTCGTGAAAAAAGGTCTAGAGAGCCAGAACATTTATTTTTATTTTTATTTATAATGCTAGTTCACAGTTTATACCACTGAACAACAAACCACATGCACTTATACAGGGTTGTCCACTAAGCGCCCGTCGGTCAATAGCTGCTAAACCGTTAGACATATGGGAAAATGTTTCATTTAAAACTTTTAGGGTTTCATCTCTGCTACAAGATAAAATTATTTTCGGTTTATACAGGGGGTTCTAAATAAGTAAAAAATAGCAAAGTTTTGTTTTTTTAAATGGAACCCCCCATTTTTTTATATATTTTTGGATTCCCCGTCAAATTTTATGGCCACTTTATGTAAACTGTTTTTTGTCTAAAATTTACCATTTCCGAGTTATTCCAAAAAAAGAAAAAATTTTGACAGCTGCAGTCTGCCATGAAAATCGCTACTGTACCGTAACCGCTGCGAACTTCGGAATCGGACTTCTAGGACTCCAAGAGGACTTAATAAGCTATGTTTTAACGTGTTTTAATTTCAAAAAAAATCTTTCAAAACCCCCGAAATAGGCCTCCGAAGTTGAATCATTTCAAACCTCAATAACTTGCTTATTTCAAATGGAATGCCCCAATTTTCTTGACGACATCGTATTCAGAATTCAAAAATAAAATTAAAAAAAAAATAAAAAAACAAAAAATAAAAAAAATAAAAAAATAAAAAAAATAAAAAAATAAAAAAAAAATAAAAAGAAGAAATGATAGATTTTTGAATTGTGAACACGATACCGTCAAGAAAATTGGGGCATTCCATTTGAAATAAGCAAGTTATTGAGGTTTGAAATGATTCAACTTCGGAGGCCTATTTCGGGGGTTTTGAAAGATTTTTTTTGAAATTAAAACACGTTAAAACATAGCTTATTAAGTCCTCTTGGAGTCCTAGAAGTCCGATTCCGAAGTTCGCAGCGGTTACGGTACAGTAGCGATTTTCATGGCAGACTGCAGCTGTCAAAATTTTTTCTTTTTTTGGAATAACTCGGAAATGGTAAATTTTAGACAAAAAACAGTTTACATAAAGTGGCCATAAAATTTGACGGGGAATCCAAAAATATATAAAAAAATGGGGGGTTCCATTTAAAAAAACAAAACTTTGCTATTTTTTACTTATTTAGAACCCCCTGTATAAACCGAAAATAATTTTATCTTGTAGCAGAGATGAAACCTTAAAAGTTTTAAATGAAACATTTTCCCATATGTCTAACGGTTTAGCAGCTATTGACCGACGGGCGCTTAGTGGACAACCCTGTATACATGATATAAATTGTGTACCATTATCTCAACAAATATAAAACTTTCTAGGTACAAATTATAAATCAGGGTCCGTGAAAAAGTTAAGAATCTATAGCGTTCTATTGCACGGGCCGTTACAGCTAACCTGTATGAATATTACTAATCAAATCATAAAAATGCAACAATAATTATTTAACTGAAAATTACCAGTTACCTGAACCTACGTCAAGTCTGATCAAACTAAATAATTCATTATTCGCTTTAAAAATACCATTCAGAAAGTCGTTTGGAGGTCAAATAAACTTGAAATGAATACCAATTTAAATAATATTTTAATATTTACTGTGCAATTTGGAAAAAATGGGGGAAATTTGCAAGGTTGTATTATTAACTTCAGAAACGTTAGTCACGTGATTGAAATTATTAGAACTTTCTGAAAAAATCGACAAGACAAGAACAGTTAAATTTTTTTAAATTATTGAGACCGAATGGTTAGTTTAATATGAACTTAAATTGTACAGGAACATGGCAAAAGAAAATTTACACTTGCTCTTTTTGTTTATTAAAAATAGTTAACGATGTGAAGCATCAAGACAATTTTACTGACACTTTTAGTGAAGATCAAAGCGTCAAGTATATCACCACCCTTTACAACTACAATAGAAGGAAAACAGAAAAAAATTGGTTGCTATAGCGTGATTCTATGAATTTTAATAACGAAAATAACAAAATAATATTAAATATATAAATTTAAACAAAGAAGAAGAAAAAAATAGAACACACAGCCCAAGTTGAACATATAATCTTGAAAAGCAAACCAAATGATATTCGACAAAATATTGTTGAATTATTTCTAATTGTAAAATATATTCTGCAGTCTGGATGTAAAATTTAAGGAAGATTAAGATATTTTATCGGAATATGGCCTTTTGAATCTTCTAATGCAGCAACGCTCAAAATTATGGCCTTCCCAAGTTCTAAGTTTTTAACTGTGTAAGAATTCAACAACAAGAACAAAACTGGCTCGCGACTCATGATTAATGTAAGAATGAATTTGTAAAAAAATGGAAAAACTTCAAAGCTTATCATTCTGTTGTTAAGTTTCCTAGAAGCAATTTTGATATTTTAGAATTGATTTAAATACTAACAACGAACCGAATGGATTCCAATTAAAAGTTCCCGAGTTTAATAACTACTTTACAAACAAATGGGCGGCAATACGAAAAGTTCGAAGGGAAATTTGAAACTTTTACTATTAGATAATGGAGATTTACGAGCGCAGAGAAAGTTCGGCCGTGGAAAAACTTTTCGCCCCTCTCCTATACCGGAGTCAAAGTTTTAATAGTTTTTCCTCTTGTATATTTCGAATCGGTAACAAATCGTCGCTTGTTTTGTGCTTTTTAAAGCAATTTTAATGGCACTAAATAAAAAAAAACCTTTCAAAGGACAAATGCAAAATAATGACAAAAAAAACAAAATTAGAAAGTCATATTTACGACACGGGCACACGCGAAAAGTATTTCAGAAAATTTTTGGCTTACAATTCAAGTTGGAATTCAAAACTTTGAAAAAAATTCGAAAAATTCCCATTAAAATAACTGAATGATAAATATTTGGCGGTTATAAATTTAGCTGCGAACTAGTATACTTTGTATTTCATTTTTCAAATTTAGAAACTGGGTTAACTAGAGGTTAAATGCGGTTTTCCCAACAATTTCCCAACGTTTTCAATAGCAACAGATGGTAAATCGATTCAATTCTACAACAGATCGCTGAACCCTTTTGAATAGAATTGATTGCCCATCATGGTAAAGTTTTATCACTTTTAGTTTTCGAGATATTCAAGTTATTTTAACTACTTCCATACGCCCATTAAGCTTTGCAATGGCACATAAAAAAGACATATTTTTCAGAATAAGTAAAATGCCTCACCTTGCTTATGTAACACATATCGATTTTAGATTTTTAAAATGTTTACAAAGGTATGTGAACAATAGGTGTTTTACGATCTGGAAATTTTGAACTTAAAAATGCTCAACGATGTTTTTTAATCCCTCATTATCACAATAGAATTAAAATGGGGGTTTCAAGTTTTTAAGAAAAAAACAAAACAAATATATTAAAATAATGCAATGCTAATAATATTTGACATAAAAAACGTAGCATTTTTTCCTGATACTGTTTGGAATGGAAATCCTTTCATTCCAAAACATCAATTATGAAAACTAACATTAAACATTTGTGCGAAATAAGCGAAAGAAAAATGGTATATTCATCTTTGTCGTCGTCGAGACTCCCCCGATGCCTTTTGATGACGTGATCGCATCGTAAAGCGACCCCTTGGGAGTGTTTGAAAGCGACAACGAAGTGGGCCAGGAGCGGGGAACGATACTGAGGGGGATGGTGAAAGGGGACGAAACGGCAGCGTAAAAAGGAGAGGAGGGCGACGATTAGCTCCCCTGAAATGAATTCGTTCGTCTGCTGCATCGCCTCGTCGACATTGTCTCTATAGAAACATTTGAACAACACAGGACCGTACTTGTTAATGTCAGCATTAAATTTTCATGTCTTGGAATGTTTTTTCAAACATGTAGTGTGCAGTCGCCTAAAAAACAGTGTCATTTTTGAAAAAAAAAAATATAACCATTTTCCGTTTCTACTTGATTATATTGAATTAAAACAAACAAATCTGATAATATACAAGATAACGAAAAAACATTATCCAGTTCAGTTCTAAAACATCGATCTTTTATTGTTTTCAAAAACGGAAATATACAAGATTTTTTATATAAAACTGATTGGTTGACTTTCTTGATTCGCTGGGTACAATTAAGTCAGCCCAAGAAAATTATGAAATATTAACGGATAAACAAAACATCATTGTTCTGAAAATTACAGCGTGACTAAGTGTTGACTGATCACACAGTACGTATTTCAATTATGTTATCTCCTAAATGAATTTCGAGTAATCACGAATGAGGAAAAAACTATTTTATGGAAAACTTTCAGATACCTAACAATGGTATTAGAAATGAAGGAAAATCCTTCCGGAATGTACCTAATTCTCTGAATGGAAAAAAGTAATGTATTTTTAATTATTTTTAACAAAGTGCACTATGTCGTGACGAAAGATAATCGTTTGTTTTTCATCTATCGCGTGATGATGATTTATGAGTCCGTTCAACCAATAATTGACCAGGAACTACATAACTGCTCGGTCTAATGAGAATTTTATTGGTCGTGCGAATATTTCACTTCATCAATTGTTAAATTAAATAATTCCCTCAAAAACGTATACAGTTTATTTGAATTTAGCAAGTGATACGTGAATTTTTAGGCAACACAATGCATTTTAACTGATAATTAGTACAATTAACTGTCCGTCAATGCTTTAAGCTAAAATACAACCTGATGGATGTGCCAAGGAAGGGTCTAGATGTGCATCTAATATTTAGATTCGATGGGAAAACGTATTCACTTTATAAATAATTATAATGAGTGTGCTAATCATAATCGTCCCTTACCGAGTAAAGCATTTGTAATTGCATTCGTAATTATTACCATGAAGATCGATTACTTTGCTTACTCTATTAGTAATCAATAGCCGATACTCGATTAGCATTTATCCAACTCAGGACCCTATTTCTCTTAAACAGCCGTCAAGGTTTATTTCGTAATTTTGAAGGAACTTTTTGCAAATGTTCTTCATAGAGTAGTCAACATCTTTCATTAGCATAATAAAATAAATGTTAAAATCTAGATGAAAAAAAATCCATAGGTCAAAAAATCCATAATCAGTAGTGTAAAGAAACCTTGATAGAGTAAAATATGTGCATACATATTTTAATAAATTCGAATAAACTATGTATGTATATCTGTGGATAACAACAACCATATGGCGTTTCGCGTGGATAAACAGATAAAAATATGATGATGTTAAACAAGGTAGGTAGGTACCTTTTCGTGTGTTGTGGTGGTGTTCATGCGTAAACAACACGTCGATTATGTTCTCTTTCTCTATACAAAGTCTGAATCTGTCGGCGAGTCGTACCGTTACTGCAATTTCATTCAATTCCTAGAGGTCACATGAAAGTCACTGCACGATACCGCGCCAAAAACGAGACTTTTCTTATCTAGTACATTCGGATTAATGTTTTTTTAAATTAAGGGGGAGAGTTGTGGCACATTTTGTACAAATTGTTTATAATAAAAAATTTAATTTTATTTAAACAATTTTATATTCTTGTTTTATTTCGTTTTCGAAGAATTTGTTAAAAATATGTTATTTGCAAGGTTTAGCCACGTTTGAGGTTAGCTGTGTATACAAAGTGTTTTGTATTAAAGAAAGACAATGTAAAATAATAAAAAAAAGTTTCAATCCGCAAGTTTTGTTCTCAAGGCTACGAATATATAGAAACTTACTCGTATTAAACCTGTTTCATAATCTGTATATTATTAAACTTGTTGAAAGTGGGTGTCTTCCCAATTACTTTATTAAACAGTTATACTGAGTATCCAGAAATTCTCCAGCCATACTTAAAAGGGTAGTTCTACATGAAAAAAAAAATCATTTAAACTACGATCCAGAAATGCTTTCTAAAGGAAATTCAGCCCTTTAAAAGTGATGGCTAAAAAGTCGTTTTTATTTAATATCATTGGAACTACTTTAGATAGGATTTTCAATTTTACTGTGCGAAATTTGCTCCTATTAGTTCGTACTTTCAGCAATTACCAGCCATTTGATATCCTATTTAGGAGCGTACTTGTGAAAGGGGCGGCCTGGATTTTCAGTCCTAATTGCCTCCATTGCCATTTTTTGAAATTTTTTGTTAAGGAATATGACTTTCTGATATTTTTTAAGTAAAAAACTTACTTTCGTTTCAAAATTCCCAGATGCACCGTTTTCGAGAAAAATCGAGTTAAAAGTTTCTATGTAATATCGTTATGCCGCACCGCGTCGCATTTATGAAAAATAATTTGCGTTTCTCGTCAAGTACATCCCTGAACACGATATCAAATGGCTGGTAATTGCTGAAAGTACGAACTAATAGTAGCAAATATTCCAGCATAAAATTGAAAACTGTACCTAAAGTAGTTCCAATGATATTAAATAAAAACCACTTTTTGGTCGGTAATTTTAAGAACTGAATTATCTTTAGGAAATATTTCCAGATTGTAGTTTATATGAACTTTTTCATGTAGAAACACTGCTTTCAATATGGGAAAAGAGTTTTGGACACTCAGTATACAAGGAAATGC
>JABRWK010000233.1:20341-36904 GCA_013372445.1 Hypothenemus hampei | reverse complement strand
TCTTTTACAGTTTAATTATTCTTTTTTAGTTTTCGTAGATTAAATACCAATAATTTAAAATACACGTAATGATGATGTTTTTACTTATTTGACCAGTATGGGTATGGGAATAGATGGGAATAATGGGTACGTCGAAAAATATGGTAACTTTTCGTGATAACTGAACCCAACATGAATGGAAAAATATAATTATTGGTTCAAAAAAAAAAAATAACGCAACGTAACTAAGGCATTGAGAACGATACTAATCTATTTCAAGTTTACTTATTTAATGAAAATTTTAAATTAAATTCGAACGACATTAGATCTGGTTATCGGGGACTCCAAACAATAGACCACGAGAACAAATCGTTGGAAACGGATTGCCGGTTGAAATAACGAATTTTTTGCAGTTTTTGAGCAATGTTAAGGATGACTTGTTCTTGGAATAAAAGTACAGAATATTTATTGAATTTTTATTGTATCACTTGACGATTCGTTTGGATTTCTAATTTGATAATTGGAACAACCTATAATGTATAAACTAACATATATACCCATATAAAAATGTATTAGATTATCTGAGAACATAAAAGAAAGAATATCTCAAGAAATCGCATTGATTTTAAGCATTCATCTAATCATATTCAATTCTATTAAAAGTCTCTAGTACTTAGGCTTGACTATCCAGGAGGCATCAAATAAACTTTAAACAACGAAAAAAAACGAATAAGTAACAGTTGTAAAGAATGTTTTCGAAGCCTAAAGTAATAGCTTCCTGTTCCTTCTTCAAAAAACCACATGTTTGATGGTTTATTTCCCTTTCTTTCTATTGTTAAATGTTCTGTAGCATGTCACGTTCACCTGCAACAGTCAAGGAGTGGTGCTCGAAAATAGGGTCTGAACTGAGCGTCCCCCAGCATTCCGTTATACAGGGTGTAATTTGAAACCATACAATATGGAAAAAATAACTTGCAAATTTTGGGTATGGGACACTCTGTATTTTATCCCTGAATTAAATCTGTACTTAAGTTGAAATCGTTCGATTGAAAGTAGATTTGTATTTAATCCAAGCAAACCACGATATAAATATATAGGATGATCTATGTAAAATTTAATTGGAAAATATAAATAACGAAAGGTCATCAGTATTGAGTGTTTTATTGGGCACATTACGTTAAAAAACTAATACAAACTTGTTCAAGAAGATTGTAACAACGATATTGATGAGTAAGTACTCTGATTGGTCGGGTATATCAATTAAATCGGTCCAAAACGTCACAAAAACTAGCTAGATTACAGCTTAATAGTAAAATTTCAGTAAAAAAATCCATTAATATCTAATCGTAAGTTTTAAAATTTGCCAAATTTGCCACTTACAATTAGTCATTTAATGAATAAATCAATATTTTTTAAGATTAGAATTCTACTACATTCAACGTTTCAAACCATCAAATGAAGTGCAAATTTATGCAGGATGGTACCAAAAACGAGTAATACTAGAATTAAAAAGGTTCCTCTGATGTAGAGGTCGTTTGAAAGTCGAAGCTTTCCGTTCTCGTGGCTCTCGGAAACGACAGGACGAGGGGACTAGCTCGCTTTTAAATTTCGTTTCGTTCTGGCAGGTCTGCTTTAAAACCAATTACCGTTCCGTACAATCGCGGTAATATGCGATTACGTTGTCGAGTTTTCGCACGAACCGAACCAACCACGACCATTCGCATGCGCAACGCTAATTTCACCATTATATAGCAAAAAAAAAATTGAATAACAGCACCAAAATGACATTGCGGTCGGCTTTCCTTAAGTTCTTTTATAGGTTATTTCCATAAAGAATACGATCAAACCCGAACGAAAAGTATGTAACTTTGTAACTTATCTTCATGAAAACGTATTGACGATCTTAATGTTCCAGAAAATAGTAAATTTTTAGTGCCGGTCACTGGTCTCCTCGTTACATTAAACACGTTCAATAATTTGTCGATTAAATGTATCGCATTTCTTTCGACCAATTTGAAGGATGGCTCAAATTAAATTATAAAAAAACCTTGACAGGGTCAAAAGACTTTCTATTCGAACATAAATTATAAGTAAATTACCAAGAGTGAGTGAGTCACGTTCCATCGAAACGTTTTTAACGGAAGCAACGTAGTCGCAGGTCCATAAACAATTTTAATTATGTTCTCTTGGTTTTCTCGTGCGTTAAATAAAGAAACCAACAACTACATACAACATAACAGTAACCTCTAAGAGAACAATTTAAACAACATGGTTTATTGTTATTAACGATCGGTGGCGGTTCCCCGGTTTAACAATAATTCGACCGCAAAATTTACGATTAAATTTAAATTTATTGTTAAGAAACGACCTTGGCCCGAACATATAGCTTTATTGCCGTTTAATGGACGACGGAATTTAAAGGCAAACGTCCAGAGATAAATTAAGAAATTATTGCATAGTAAGCAGTTGGCGGCAACGGTGGCGGCAACAACAGCAGGCAGGCTATTGACCGAGGTCATTTTTTATTTGGAATAATTAATGCTCGCTCATGACGAAAATATCTAAACCTCGATTTATTTATTTGCGACGATTCAATGGGTTTTCGAACGAGTATATCGTGGGCGTANGAAGATGATGATGATTAATTTTATAGATAATATCCAAGTGTCGTGGCAAGATATTTTGCAGCATATTTACGGGCCAACGTTCTAAAGCTTCGGGAAGTACCTATTAATAAAATTTAATAAAAACCATGAACTAATTAGAAAAAACAATTTACAGTGTGATTTGTGTAGGCACATGTACGACATGTGACATCCCAAGCTTTTTCCCATGGTAGACCTTCGATATCTACTAGAAGTCTCATTAATTCAGGTATGGCCAGAGAAGGATGAGTGTCATTGAGTTGAATTGCCACTTTAGTAGGGAAGGCATCAAAATTATTTCTGGTAGTTGCCCTAGTGCCAAATTTCGCAGATTTGAATCTGCGTATAATATCTTGTAAGGTAGCAGCGACCATAAAATATTCCTGTTTCAAACGCAGCTCTTTGCCTTCAAAGAAGTTATCGTTTGGATATAAAACTCTCGAGATGTTTTCGGCAAGATTTCGGTCGATCACGGCCTGAATGTAGTCACCATCATTGACTAAAATTATAAAAGGTAATATTGAATTTTCAATTGTACACGGTATTCTCGAATGACTGTATAACGTTTAAACGCAAATACTGCAGTTTTCTATCATTTTTGGCATATGTGTTATGTCGTGTTATCAAGTAATATTATTTTATGTTAACAAAGTATTTTATAGCATTAAGTTTTCTAAAGACATGCAAAAGCGAAATAAACAAAAAAAAAGAAATTTAAAGAAATTGACACTTCCTAATATTCAAATGAAG
This sequence comes from Hypothenemus hampei, assembly GCA_013372445.1. Classification (NCBI taxonomy): domain Eukaryota; kingdom Metazoa; phylum Arthropoda; class Insecta; order Coleoptera; family Curculionidae; genus Hypothenemus; species Hypothenemus hampei. The sequence goes on along the minus strand of JABRWK010000233.1, from coordinate 33,530 downwards.
CATTTGGTAATATACCTATTTTATGGCAGATCAATTTTTTTAGGTGGAGTAGTTTGTGATTAAATGCTGTACATTCAATTCGGAAACACCCTGTACGGTTATTCTTTAAAAGTGATATTTAAAATATAAGTCAATTCAATAATTCAATTGAATTACAATATCTTTAACATGTAATATAATATTCTTGGACACATTGAAAAAAAAATTGACCAAAAGGAGTCCAAATATGATCTTCCGCATGAAATTGATTGCCATTTATACAAATCTTCATTTTTCTTACAGATGATAAGTAAAACATTGTAATTATGTAGTTGTAGCTTGATCATTATATCACAGCTTTCCATATTTATTGTGGAAATTCATTACTAAAATATGAAATATTTTGCTGAAACTACAAGAATATGTTATACGCATTTTAAAATAATTAGTTCTCGAAAATATTAATAGGCCATTTGAATAGTTTGGGTCAGCAAAATGAACATATAGTATGGTAATAATTGTGGAAAAAAATTGCTGTGGATGTGAAGAAAATGTTATTGCGGTAAGAGCTAAATGAAAACCCACAAATGTTAGGCTGTCCACGTTCAGAGCAAATCAACATTAGAAAATAGATTCTAGTATATATCTTTTTAAAGAAAGATTAGCATTTATACAGTGTGTCCCAGGACTTGACGAGAGGAAAAACTTTTTTAACTTTGATTTTTCGACAAAAAGTCACTCTTCATAAATGGTTCTGCTTATGCTCAAACTACCACAGCAAATGTTAGATTATCAAATTTTTATATAGGGTAGGCGAAAAGTTGTAAAATGTGAAAAAGTTCCAAGAGTAAAGTACCTTCATTTTTCGCAATGCTTCCTTGGCAACAGCCATATTCGGAAACTTTTCGTGGAAAAGATCAATAGCAAACTGATATGATACATTTCCAATTCCATAGCATTGAATTAAATAGACACGTTCATCTTTAGTTAGCATTTTTAAAATATCAACCCTAATCAAAATACCATTTATGAAGAGTGACTTTTTGTTGAAAAATCAAAGTTAAAAAAGTTTTTCCTCTCGTCAAGTCCATCCTGGGACACACTGTATAAAAGCTAGATGATTATTTGTTATATCGTACGTATGTTAATTGGAAGAAGTACGATTTTTTTAAAGATAATCTATATGAATGATCGATAAAAGTTGAAACGGAAACAAGCGGAATTGCAAAATATAGGGTGAAGAAAATTGACGAGAAATACTTGAGGTACAATTGTATCGAAAAAAGGTCTGTAGGTATTATTGTTTATATTGTATTGCATATATTCATTTCTTCTAGAATAAAACTGGTACGTTTACTGTAATATGTAACCGTAATGATAACAGACTATTTGTGGCCGAAGGTATGAATGTCCAGAAAATGGAGCAAAACAAAATATGTCTATAATAAACAACATTTGAATTTGAAGTTATTTCCACATGTAGAGCAAATATGTTCCTAGAATTTGAGTCATTTCTTCTGACTCACCTTGCATTTGGGAAATTGAATTAAATGAAATTGCTAAATTGTAATGAAAAGTAATAAACTAATGAAGCCATTTTAGAAAAATTAGCTCTAACCGAAAATCAAATTCCATAATTAGAAAAAGTACTAGAAAAAAAACGTTAACCACTCAATTACCCGTACGAATTCCGAATGTTTTTCTCACTTTTTCTAAGATGAAATTTGAGTATTTGTCTCCCCAAATATTGTGCACTAAAAAGTCCGATTTAACATACACATTCTGTTTGATGTCATAACTCGGACTGAATTACTTACAGAATTTCAAGTTGAAGTCAACGGGACTTTTTGCGCTCCACAATCTCAGAGTATTGACAACGTTGTTCTTATATCCAGGAATTGGATTATCGTAAGGCAAGGCAAAGACCACTTGGGTATTTACCCACTTCTTGGTACCTTCGGGAGTTTCAATTACATTACCTAAAATTACCATTAAGATACCTAGTTACTTTTATTAAAAGTTAACACTTGCCATAAAAATTGACTGGAAGCATATATTCGGGTCTGGCCTTTTCCCACGGATTACCAAAACGTAACCAGTCGTCGGGTTCTTCTTGTTGTTCTCCATTAACAATCCTTTGAGCGAAAATTCCATATTCATATCGAATTCCGTATCCATAAGCTGCCATTCCTGAAATTGTATTCCCATATTGATATAAAAAAAATATACATTTCAATTAGAAGTACCCAAAGTAGCCATAGAATCCAAAAAACAGGCGGCTAAGCGACCCAAACCTCCATTTCCCAAACCAGCATCTTCTTCCATTTCTTCCAAATCCTCAATGTCCAAACCCAATTGATAAAGAGCTTCATCGCAAGAAGATTGAATTCCCAAGTTGATCATTGTGTTTGAAAGAGTTCTGCCCATGTAAAATTCAAGGGACAGGTAATATGTTCGCTGAAATTAAAAAAAAATATTACTTATTTATTTCATAAACATTTTTTTGCGTAATTCGTAAATATTGCTGGGAATAAATGTAGAAACGGTTAAAAAGGTAATCTAAGAGGAATAGACAAAAAACAAGTACTAACTACAAGCAATAAGAATGCAAGTACTAACTTGCATTCTTTAGCCAGCGCTCTGGCTAAAAAAGAGAGAAGTATTTCTGAGTAACTTGCTTGTAATGAAACCTAGAACCTAAGTTCAAGAATTTGTCCCAGAATGAAAGCGATTAAGTTTCAAAATAACGAAACCGTTCTTTCCACTGAAAATATTATGGGAACAGTATGTAAATTGCATTAGGAAACAGTAACTTATCAGTACTATACAGGGGATTCACGTATCCCATTAGAAACTTTAAACTTGTATTTATTTTTACCTCTTCATAATTTAGAGTTAAATTAATACGAATACCAACTATTTATTTAAAATATTTTGAAGGTCATATGACCTCCAGTTGTACAGGAAATCAATGTTAACTTCCTTATTTCAAATGAAACACCATTTATATTTTTGTATTCTTCAGATTGTAGGCATTAAACTATTTAAATGCTTATTAGGTTTCACTATGCCTAAATCTAACCATTTTTGAAATAGTATTAAATTTAGAATCAAGATATGCAAAATAATACAGCGTATTCAATTTAAAATAAACGGCTGTTTTGCTTTCAAATTTCTTTACATTCGAAATATTTCTTGGGTACTCTATATAGCAGGGGTCGCCAAACCGTCGATCGCGATACGATTTTGCCAACTATCATTTACTGTTTGGAAGTTTAGTTATCGTTCTTGCTTGTGTGTGTGTGTGTTAATTTTATTATATCTTTTGTTATGATTTATTTATATATATGTATGTATATTGTCTTGGTTTTTTTTTGGTAGCTAACTATAAATTCCAAAACTAGCAGGGTAGCTCAGTGGCTCAAAAGTTTGGCGATCACTGCTCTAAACGATTCCACAGTTTTTGTATAACATAGTTAGATATCCATAAAAACAAAATGATTCTGAACAAAGGTATCAATAAATAAGATCTGTAAACCTATCGCTCAGCCGTTACATTTGTTTAAACCACTACATTTTAATAAACGAAATTGAAAATTTTAGTATTTCAAAAGATCAGAGTTGTTCGACATTTTGTAAAGTTACATGCCAGCAAAATTGAATATTCTGAAAATGGCATAGCTATTGAGGTTATGATTGTACTTCTGAAATGAACAAAAGTGTATAGTTCAAACTTGCTTCCACATTTAGGGTGCCCGTGGGTCTAAAACTTCCACATTTAAGTTTAAAATTAACCTATATTTTTTTAAAAGAAAATAAATATTAACACTCACCTTATCGAATAACATTTGGGCGTTTATTATCACAGAATCCAGACATTTCCAGGAAAAAACTGTAGTGAAATAAAATGACACGATCACCAAAGACATGCACGACCAGAAAAGTCATTCGAAATCACTAAATCCAGAAATAATCCCGAAATTCCAGAGAATACTCACGATATACGTCCAGTGATACTAATACAAATTTTTCTTCTTGTTTATTTTGATAGACGTCACGACTTTTGTTTTTGTGAGGGTGACAGAGATAGAAAATGGTTATTACACATTACAATTATTAGCGCAATAGAGACAGAGGGACACGCGTAGTAATGGTTTCGTAATGGCAATTGTTGGTGTGCGTCTTTAGCAGTTCCTCTTCTGTTGCAAATATTCGATCCGGGCTTGCAGGAGGGGTGCAGCGTATCCGCCGCCAGAGCAAAAGCGACACATCGGTGTGTTTAGAGCGCAAGTGCGTGGCCTATAATTTGCAATGGATATTTGTGTCCCAAAATATCAACGTTGCTATGAAGCGCCGTTGCCAATCATTAATTTTTATTAAATTAAATTATGTACTGCGATTGGCCAGAATGACAGAGAGAGGTTTAGATTATTTGATTGGTCAGCAATTACGTAATTCAAACTTAACTGTGGAATTTTTTTAGAACATCCGGTATATTTAGAAAAATATTAATTATTCTGGTTTACACCAGTTTAATTACTGTTCCTGAACGGGAACCACATTCCAGTTAGGCTTCCTATTCGTTAAAATGAAAGGAAAAAATCAATCTAATTGTAAGCCGTTTGGCTGCCGACATGAAATCCTGTTAGTCGGAATTTCGGAGCGCTGATTTATATTTCCTGCAGTAGCAGGAGATTAAAATTCAACGTTACTACGAAATGACCGAAATTTGCATAACATTGGTCCCTTTCGAGAAAACGGGGGCTGAAACATGGCCCATTGTTTTCACTCTTACCATTACGGATCAATGTTAATATGAGGTCTACTTATTTCGTCATCAATGACGTAATTAAATTTTACGAGTATTCAAGAATCAAAACATTTTAGTTATGGACGTCTCCGGCCTTCAAATCGCGTAAAAAAACAAAGGAAACAATGCGGCAGCTAAGTACTCATAAATCAACTCGGTAACGCTTTCAGTATAGCCACCAGAGGCCACCACATAACAGTATAGGTGACCGTATGACGTAACGAAATCAAAATGGTTTACTACGATGCCCCGCCTCTTACACGTTTTTGGTCCATTGATTCTTCCAGACGTTGTTGCCGACGTTAACTAAAATTCCCCTATTAATTATTCTCTTATTTAATTTACATAGTATGCATTTTATTTTGAAGAAAATTAATCACTTTTATAGAAATTTATTCGAATATGCTATATTTTCCTGACAAATGGCGAATGCAATTTTTTTTGGCATTTAACGGGAAAAACCTGTGTCGAATTGATTTTGAAAAACACAATAATAAAACTTTGTTTTTGGCGTCAAATCTAAATTTAAATTTGCCAGAATAAATATAAAATATTGGCGGGGTAACATTGGCCGTAATAATAAAAAAGAAAATATTTATATAAATTTGACACTTTGGAAAAAGAAGAGTTTTATGTAACCCTAAAAACATAACCTAACAATTAAAAAGAGATGTCTTTGAATTTAATTTTAAAACGACTTATCTCCACAACTCCAATTAGTTATGGAAAAAAGAATTTTCGAAAGTTTCCATTATACAACAAAAGGGGCACTCGGATTTTTAAGAAAACACAAGCAGAAAATCGAGATCCAGACTTTTTCTATGGCAAGTCTTCCATAGTTTACTACAATAAATTTAAGTTATTTGTTTGCAGATCTTGGTGTTAAAGCAGTAGGTTATGAGCAGGATGGAAAATATGTAATTGTACCGGAGAAAATTCCAGAATTAATTGTACCAAATCTGGAAGGCTGCAAGGTTAATAAAAAAACATTTCCAGATTTCTTGTAAAATGCAATAATTTTTTAGTTAAAACCATATGTTTCATATAGAACCCCTGACGTGGTACAATCGGAATTTACTGCCGAAGATCTTTTTAATGTAGTTTATGCTCCAAAAATTATCAAAGATTTTAATGAAGGAAAACTGGATGATAACGGTAACCCACTAGAACCGTCATCCGAAGAAAAATTAACAGCAGAAGAGGCGAAAATCAAGGCCAGACAAACGGGATCAGATCTTTTTAGTGAAACACGTAGTGTTTAAATAAATTGTTTTACTAAAAATTACAGTACACTCTTCTTAAAATTTACGAACTAACAAAGTACTGAAATTTCCCTGCAAGGATATAAAAATTAATTTAAAAAACAACAAACAGGAACTTGCAGGACGGGCGATTCACTAAAAAATAATATGGCAACAACAATTTAAACACTGGCAAATTTTCGGGACTTTGCTCAAAGAAATACTGTCGTCTATTCTGAACAATACAAAGCCAAAATATGATTAAAAACATCTATATTAAAACTCTAATACGTATTGCTTATGTAAAATTCCTTAACATTAATTGATATTGAGTTCTGTGTGAATAATGTAAAAATAGATTTAGATGTTTGTACATGGTTTTATCTGCATCACAAAGTGAATGTCTCTAAATTGAGGTAACATTATTCTTCAAAAAAGTGGACTACTAGTTAGTCATCTCCACAAAAATTACCTAAAAATCATGCATGTGTGTTTATTGATTTCCAAAAATATACAATTTATCCTCTTCTTATGCACACAATTTGAATAATTTTTTGTGAAACTAAGAAAAATGGCAAGTTTATTAAAGACTGAAAAAAACAAAATACAGATATCAGGACAACAGTAAAATAACAAATATACAAAACAGGGATTGAGTTAATGTTTAAACTACACGGTGTTAACTTAGGTTACTCCTTTGCGGTCGCATTGGCGGCGCATTGTTGCTTGGACGCGCACTGTTTCGTATGTAATTCCTCCTCATCGGACTCCTCGATTTTGGTATTCTCCTCAAAGGGTTCCTGATTTAAAATTATGTTGCTTTGTTCTTTTTCTTCAGCTTCAATGTCGAAATCCGACATATAACTCTTGCATTTTTCTACAATTTCCTCATACGTTTTTCCGTGCAAAAACACTACTATTACCTGAAAACAAATCCTTATAAATGGCAAAGGAATTTTTTCTAACGCCCTATATCCAGTTTGCTGTTGAAATTAAAATATTCATGAGAAATGCATTTCACATTTGATAGTTTGTAAAATTGCATTTGCGTAAGAGTAAATCCAACTATGTAACTCATCAAAACTCATTGTAAGATGATGTTATATGCATTATTTCTGAGAAAAAAAATCATTTCAAAAGTTTTTAGTCCACTTATTGTATAAGATAAGTAAATTGTCATCAACTTTCCTAGTTTTGATTGAATGCCATCCTGTGTTAGCAAAGAAAAGACACTTGTCAATGACAAGTTGTCACTTACCACCGTCATATTATCACATCCCAATCCTGCCATTTGACAATCGGGAGCCAAACAACGCATCATTAGATCTTCGCATATCTCTTCAGGTTCCAGACCATTCGCTATATTCGATATAACAAATCTCAATACTTCTTCATTGGTCATCACATCCCATATACCATCGCACGCTAATACCAGAAAGTCCCAATCGGAATTCACTTGTTTTTCTATTATATCAGGTAGAGCTATTCAAACAACAAAACAGTAATTAAGGAACAATATTTAAATTATTTTAAACTCACCAATAACGATTTGTTCTTCTGGAGGTCTACTGTTGTCCCTTTTAAAAATATAGTCGCCAAAGGCTCGAGACAAAGCCAAATTGCCGTTCACTCTGTTACAATCCACCCAACCACCCGCATCTGTGATTCGTTCGTACTCTTCAGTGTTATTTGGTTTGTGATCGTGGGACAGTAGTTCCAATTTGCCATTTATACAGGCAATTGACCTATTTTAAAAACGAATTTGATGTTTTTGTTTAAGGATTAATAAAGTTGGGAAAAGTAAGGATATAGATCTTTAACGAACTATATCTAAACTTACTGCTTTTTCTGTCTCTAAACTAAACACAAAGATCCTTGCCTTTCCTGTATCACATACATAAACTGTAAATTTCTTACCTAGAGTCTCCTATATTTGCACAAAACAATTTATTGTCTTTTATAACAACTACGACGGCCGTGGATCCAGATTGTTCCGATTTTAGAGTCTCATTTGCAAACATGGCATGATCCAATTCAATAAATGCTTTTTTTAAGGCTTCACCAATATTGCCATGTCTCAAAAGGGAAAAACATTTCAATTAAAGCAGAAATATTATAGGTATGTCTTACTTGAATTCTTCCCTATTTACAATAAATTTATGTAAATGTTTGCCAGCATAATCGGAAATTTTCGCTCCACCGTGACCATCGTACACTCCAAAGAAAGCAGTTGATGGATCATCAGGGAGTGAAAGAATATGGGTATGCGAGTCTTCCATGTTGATTCGCCATCCTTGCATGCAACTTGAACCTACTCTATATGCAGAATTTCTCACCACTGCGGTATCCTTAGCTGTAACTGGTTCAGACAGAGTTTGTCCCATGTTCAATGGATATCTACAACACAATTTAATTTTGTGCAATAGTATCATAGTAACGTCAAAAACCACATATTAAACCAAATAATGAGTCAAGTAATGAGTTTACCCAGAGCTTATTATGGTTAATTTACTGAGTTTTTCATTTTTTTCATCATCCTTTTTGTTGTTCGTTTTTGACATGACACTTTCAACTTTAACCTGTATTAACAAGGAATTTACTTACCAAGAAATGTCTATACTAGTTATCCAATCAAGCCACCGACAAATAATAATGAAAAACACCAGTAGTTAGTTGCAATTCCATATTAATCCATCAAAAAAATATATGACAATGAAAGATAATCTAAATGTGAGGTTAGACTATGAATGTAAAGCTATCTTCTAATTGTACGTGGAAATACCGCGAAAATATTTCAGCANAACTTTAGAAAAAAAAAAAATTTAACAAATCATCATATTATGAGGTCCTCTATACGTACCTGCTCTGTGGCCATTGCGTTACAATACACCCTGTATAGAACCAATGGTTGTTTCAAAATTTTTTTATACTATCTGCATTGAAAGCTTAATGTTATTAATATCATACAAGAAAAAAGTGAAACTTTCGAAACCGGAATAAACAAAAATGGCATACATAAGTCGGGAAGTCATTGTTTGTAGCAACTTGTTTTAAAGCAGCTCTCGCTTTATTCGGGCACCTACCAAAATAGTCGACTTCCATTCCGAGTTGTCTAATATACTATAACAAGTAAATTTCAGGTATTTTAATACCCTTAGATATACAGTATGTCACAAACAAATATATTAAATTATAATTTGTAATATATAATCATTGGATCACCCTGTATTTTTTGCACTGAGAAAAGTTGAAAGTGAAAAAAAAAAAGAGTTTAAAATTAAACACTTCATACGACAGGCAGTGTACACCTGAACATGGCAATTTAAACGACGACGTGTTTTGGTTACGAAAAGATCCGGGTTCGGTTCATTTTTACGGCGCAATTCTGGCAAAATTCCAGAACGTGTATTTTTGGCCAGCTGCCGTTTAACGCATGCACACATACACAAGACTTTTTGCATTGCCCATAAGGCAGGCGAGAGGAGCAAATTGTAATTACGAAGCGGTCATTGAATTTTTTATGACACCCGAGCACACCCATCACTTATATTAATATTCAGTGTGTCGTAGGTTTTTATCCTGGCTTGTTCCTAATCGATTTTGATTTGGATTTAATGTGAATACCTCATAAAATCAGTCATTCAAGAATCTTCAACTCTATGTTCCCGAGTTCCATTGCTGCCAACGGTTTTATTTTGAAAGATTATTTAGGTTTACAATAAAATTATGTATTTTAAGTACTATTTATTATGTGAACCTATAAATATGCCTTGAAAAGTAAGTGTGCCGGTTTCCCCAGCGGTATTTTAGAATTCTATTCTCTAAAGACCAGTCTACACGGAACGACTTATCGTACGTCTTGTCGAATGTCAGACAAGCTGTATCAAGTAAGATTTGCGTGTGTACCACAAAATGTACGTTTTGTCGTATTGGAAAGAGAGAAAGAGAGATTGAAAGATAAGTAAAAAAACCGAATGCAGAGCATCATTTTTTGAAATCGATCTGACAAGTTAGTACGTGTGGACCGATTTACATCTTGCGTGTCAGATTATGAAGTGATTACTTATCTGACATCTGGCATTAGCTTAAATATTAATAGTTAAAATTATAAAATTATAAAAAAGACCTTTATCTATACTGTACAATAAGAATGTCTGATCTTCGTTAGTGTTCCCATAAATTTATAGGCGAATTTATAGAACTTTATTACAATTTTCCGTGCTTGTGGCACGTTAAAAGCGCTGATTACAGTGGTAGAAATTATTATTTGGAATTGGTAGGTATTTTCATATAGACTAATAATTGTATGCCTTGTGTTGCAGCTTTACAATATTTATTGATACCTTTCAGGTCAGTGATTTATTTATGGAATCTGTATATCAATTTAGAAAAAAGAAATTAAAATTTTTGCTCAACCTTCAAATGACCCTTCCGAGAGCCAAATATTCCGAAACGATTATGAAAGCGCGCACTTCTTCGTTAACATAGTAGACCTACTTGATAATACGTATAGTTCGTCCAAATGGTTTGCTTACGTAATTCCCATAATCACGATTGTTGATCTTGATTTTTCTCGCGTGGCCATAGGAGAGCGAGCGGCTTCGTGACCGGAGCGAGTCGAGACTTTCCGGTCTCGACGCAATTATTATTTTGTTGCCGACCTGTTTTATGTTTTTCATCTGCGACCTTCTATCGCGACCGATTCCTTTTATTTTCTTGAAAGTTTTCCGAGACCTTCAGTTGTGCCCGTATCTTACTCGATCATTAAAAAGAATACAAAGACAGTTCCGATTTGGTTCCTTTTTACCAAAAAAGTCCTTTAGTGTGTGATAATCGTTGATTATTTTCCGATGTCATTTTTCCTTCTTTTAACTGGATAGTTCCAGTTTGTAATTTTCATGTTGTCAAGCAAAATTGTATTTTCCAAACTCGAATTCTCTTCTATTTCTTTGGAAAAAAATGATTCTCCATATTTTCCAAACCGGTTAATTTTAAACAAACATTTTATATAGTATGATACTGTGTTAATATTAGCTAAAAACATATGAAACAACTGCAGCCAGACTTAAATCATATTGAAAATCCCTGAAACAAGATTTTAGGAAAACAGAGTTTTCCTCTTGAAAATAGTCCCTCCTTTTCAGTTTGTTATGCTTTGAAACAATCATTGGCCCCTAATCTCCGTTAACACATCTTCAAACATAAAGCACTTTCTTTTAAAATTGATGATGTTCGCTATAAAACTGGTTATGCAACTAGTCATAAATTAATAAATCTCTCCTCGCATTTACAGTGGGACCGAAACCGAAACCAAACAACATAAGACAAGATCATAAACGAAAGTTCCTTGACTCATAACAACAACAACAGTGTTATTTTCTTGTCGCGAATGGTGACGAAGCACATTATTTTATCCACGACTCGAATCAGAACGCGTAACAAACGCTGCGAGCAAGGTCAACCACTATTTTAATGTGGTATTTTTTTGGTTGTAATCGTTCCGTTGCTGGTACGATGATAAAAATAATAATGGCGGGACATTTTTATTCATGAAGAATGAAAGCGTGCATATACCTAACCAACATGCGCCCATTACTTTTACCAGAGCCGTGAATTAAATGATAAAATTCCGAGTCACGAACGCCCGGATCTGGAATTAATGGGGTCATATTTTCGATCTTTATCCAGTGGTTGTTGTGGTTATTACAATACATTATTCTGTATAGCGATGATCTTGTTTTTTGTTCCTTCAATTACAATTTTTATTATATAACTTTCGAGACTTAATTGTATGTTTAATGCATCAATTGGGATTCTCGAAGAATACTCCACCTAATTAAACAAAGTTAGTAAACATGGGAAAATTCGTTGGATTTTCCTCTGTTCGATTCGATTGAGAAGGGAGTGTCTTGGCAATCATTGGAGCGGTTACACTTCAATCTTGCTCATTTTAATAAATCTTTTGAAACGTTGCGAACAAAACACTTTTCTATCTGATATTTCTTTATTTGTTCCAGAAAAAATCTAGATATTTTCCATTTTTAAATTTTGAACTTCAAGGTAGTATTGGAATTCAACATTTCTTCGTAGTGTGCCAAGTTTGTTCTTTTCGTTCGAGTGGAAATGAACGATATAAATACATATCCGGAAATTCAGAATTGTAAAGACGTGTTTGAAGACGTCGTCTATGAAAAAAAGTAAATTATTCCTTGAATACATTAAATATTACAGGAAATAAAATGCCGAGAAAAGAAAGGATTTTCGATATTATTGTCAAGACTCCGTCAAGAATTCTCCCTACTTAAGAAAAAATGTGAAACATCAAATAGATGTTCTTTTTTTCTGGATTACGAATATTAAAATTTTCCATAAATTATCGCAAACTTTGAAAATTTACCAACGTCACACTTGAACTCTATTTAAATCGATTAACCTCAAAGTTGGAAAGTTAACTATTGTTAGGCCACCATCGTATCCTTACACATGCACGTTTCTCTGCTAATCATCATTCATAGATCATTAAGCAGAAACGGGCTTTATTTTCAGTTGATGTAACCCCGTTTCTGGGTTCTTTCACTTTTCCTAAAGCTCATTATGGAATAAAATGAAAATTAAAAGGAAAAAAAACGTGCACGCTCCTTAATCGCTACGGAGAATTGTTTGCGAACGAATATTCGCCATGAATCACTTTTTCCAATTGGAAAAAAGGGATTCCATTCATAACTATTATTTCTTTTTTACAGAGGGTTCATTAGTAATGGAATATCGTTTTTTATCAAGGGTCTCTTTTATTCAGAAATTTTATTACTCGACTGAGCTATTGGGGATGTTCATTAATTTTTGTTATGTGGAAAAATCCAGAAATTCTATCTTATCAAAAACTCCACCACACAGAAGGATGATATACCAAAGATGTTCGACAGGATTCATGTCTAGAGATCTGGCATGTTACTTTAAACCAGGGGTCGCCAAACCGTCGATCGCGAGCTACTGGTAGCTCGCGAAGATATTTGCTGTAGATCGCGATGCGATTTTGCCAACTATCATTTACTGTTTGGAAGTTTAGTTATCGTTCTTGCTTGTGTGTGTGTGTGTGTGTGTGTGTGTGTGTGTGTGTGTGTGTGTGTGTGTGTGTGTGTGTGTGTGTGTGTGTGTGTGT
>JABRWK010000233.1:0-10358 GCA_013372445.1 Hypothenemus hampei | reverse complement strand
AGTATACACCTAAAGAAAAGTATGGCCAATAACGTCTAAAACAAGTTTTAATAATTAGTCGAATTTCCATTAGCTTCAATAACAGCTTGTAGACGGTCTGGCATGGAAGCTACCAATTTTTCGGTAACTGATTCTGAAATGCTACCCCAGGCATCAGAAATCATTTGTTTCAGTTGTGTTATATTGGTAGGCTGTTGATTTTTGACAATCCTTTTGACTTCTGACCACAAATTTTCAATTGGGTTTATGTCAGGGGATTGTGGGGGTGGATTTATTAAATGAGGAACATTATATATAAGCCATTGTTTTACTATTGCTGCTGTGTGTTTGGGATCGTTGTCTTGGTAAAAATAGTAAACGCGGGGCATATTTAATTTCTGTACCGATTGCTTCAAATTATTCTTTAAAATTTGAAGGTATTTGCCTTTGTCCATAATGCTGTCAATAAATTCCAAAGACCCAGTTCCATTAGACCCCATGCAACCCCATAACATTACCGATCCACCTCCATGTTTTACTGTAGGTATCGTGTGTTGTGGTTTAAAAGCAGTATTTGGCTGCCTCCAAACAATTTGACGACCGTCGGAACCAAATAAATTAATTTTGGTTTCATCCGAGAAAATAACATTGTTCCAGAATGTTTTATCATGTTTTACGAACTTTTTGGCAAATTTCAACCTTTTTAAGCGATTCTGTTTAGAGATGAATGGTTTCTTACGGTCAATTCTACCATGGAAATTATACTTTCGAAGAACTCTTCGTATTGTTTCGACGGATAATGAACGATTTAATCTTTCAGAAACTTCGTTACGTAATTGTGGTACACTTATTTTTGGATGTTGCTTTATTTTTTTCAAGATAAATCGTTCATCTCTAGGAGTTAAGATTTTCTTTCTTCCTCTACCAGCTTTATTTTCAATAGTTCCTTCGTATCTGTACCGGTTAATGATTTTATGGATCGTTGAATGGGGTTTACCAACTAATTTTCCTATCTCACGAAAAGATTTTCCTTCACAATACCACTTTATTATTTGTTTTCGTATTTCAACAGAAATTTCGCGACGAACTTGCGCCATTTTTCTTAAACTGCTAATTTTTGCAGACAAATTCTACTTAGATCACCTTAGATACAAAAAACAACAATATATAAGAACTGCCAAGATACTTTTTTTCCATTCGTGCAAAGAAATCGCAAAATATTATCGAGTGTACACTCAATTTTGTGTATTTTGTACCTTTTTTGAATTTATATTAAATAAATAATTAATATATAATATTTGAACATTTTATTACAACCATATCGTTCTTTGATGTTAGAATGAAACAATAAATAAAAAAAGGAATAAAAAAACATGAAAATTGGAAAATCTTTCAATATATTTAATCACTTCTCGGGTGTACACTCAATTTTGTGAGTAACTGTATATTCTAACTTCAAAAGGTCTGATTGTGAGTAACGGTCCTAAAATATTTCAATGAGCAGTATCATGTGCAGTATCATCTTCATGTGCTTACATCAATAGTTCAATCAACGGATCTTTGATGTCAGGTGACAAATGTTCTGATTTATATGCGAAATTCGAATAATGTTCGTTTTCTCTCTTAAACGTTCAAAACACGCTTAAACTAATACAGTCGTTTGTTTTGTTTTGGTAAAGACTTGCAGTTGTGAATAAACGTATGTGTAAGACAAAGACAAACGTTATTTTTGAAATTATTTCTTTAATATTATCTCCAGTAGCGTCGAGTGGTGGTGAATATACATATTTTTGAGTGCATCGGTGAAGTTATTGTTTTCTGAGTTTTATTATAAATAAATTTAAATTTCTAAATCATAATCTAAAATAGTTCTTTTCAGAACTTTACGTGTGATAATTGAACCGTAATTTTTTCGATAAAAATCGGAAAATGCCTGGAAAAACATTACATTCCAAAACTCGAAACCTCGTGGCTAACCTCTTGGAGTATTTTGAGGCTGAGAAAAACAACAAAGGCCTTTTAATTTCGTTTAATGCCGTCCAATAGGTACGGTTTTGAAAATTAAGAATAAATTAATTAAAAATAATTGTTTATAGAGAGTAAGCGATGCTTTAAAAATTTCTTTAGGGACTATTGCTAGTATTAAAAAATGTAAAAACCAGCACAAGTTACTTGTTTCCCCTGGAACAAGTAGACCAACTCCAAAACTAAAGACTCGAGACTTAAATAAAGCCACTAAAATGGATGTTCGAAATACATTGTATAACATGTATCTTAAAAGTAAATATGATTATTTTACAAAACAAAAAAATTATAAGATTATCAAATTTTTAGAAAAGCCTGTTACAATAAAAAGCCTAAAGGAAGAACTAAAACGAAAAGAAATAATTGACTTGAGTTTTGGTTCTCTTCGCACTCTACTCAGTAATTTAGGTTAAATATAAAAAGGTTGACAATCGAAGGGCATTAATGGAACAATCTAAGATAGCTTCAATGAGAGCAACTTTTTTCAAAAAGTATATAGAGAATATAGAGCATCACCTGTTACACGCCAACTCGTCTTCTTAGACGAAACCTGGATTTTTTCAAAAGGCACCAAAATGAGGTCATGGCAAGATGATAATGTTCGAAAATCAGGTGGTTTCCATGGAAAAGGTTTTATTATTTTACATGCTGGTTTCAGTAGTGGATTCATAAATAATGCTAGTCTGGTTTTTGCCAGTAAATCGATTACTGCAGATTATCATGGTGAAATAAACAGTGAAATGTTTACGAATTGGGTTGCAGATCAGTTGATACCAAACTTAGAGGAAACCGTCTCTTATTATAATGGATAATGCCCCTTATCATTCTGTTGAATTGAAAAATCAACTATTTTCTTCATGGAAAAAAAGATTATTTTTGAATAGCTCGAGAAAAATAATGTTTCTTGTAGCAGACAGATGTTAAAATCTGAGCTATTAAGTTTAGCGAAGATACACAAAAAATCGAAACAATATAAAATAGATCTACTATTGCAAGAAAATGAACATGAAGTGTTAAGATTACCCCCGTATCATTGCCAATTTAATGCCACAGAAATGATTTGGGCAGACACAAAAAGATATTATAACACTCATATTGGTGAAGAAGGAGACACAGATGAAAAGGTTATTTCTATATGGAGTACAGCATTAGAAAAGTGTACCCCAGAAGTATGGCATGCACACATGTACAGTACACTGAAAATATTATAAAAGAATGGTATGATAGCGAAGAGATGCCTGAATTAATCATACACGTTAATAATGAAAGTGGCAGTGAAAGTGATATGTCCAGTGATGAAAATTAATAGTTTTCCCGATAATTTTGTTCTAATTAATCATTGAATTTGTTAACTTATCAATTGAATTTTCTATTAATTGTTTATCGTTTATTATTATTTTAAATAATATTCTGAGTTTAAAAATTAAAATTACTTTAAATGCGAAATTTTTAGTTTGTTTTTCCCTGATTAAAATTAAGCTTGGTGAGCTACTGACTTGTCAGCAAATTGCATCTGATGCTAACCAGTCATTATCGATCGATCACCTGACATCAAAGATCCATTGCTTCAACTGTATATATTCATAACATAAGTTCAAATTATTCTAAAAATTGGGTTGTTTCTTTCATATACATTTTTACAAGAAAAAATGTAAAAAAAATTTTTTTTTGTCTTTTTGTTTTTTTTATTTATTTTATATTGTTTTGATATAGTGCCTTGAAGGAATGCTAGAGATCTAAGCAGCACAGTTAGAAAGCATCCGGGAGCGCAAGAGATTCAAATAGTGCTATGGTGGGAAGCTATTATCCCACTGTCCTATAAAGGGTTAAAATCGTACTAGGTACATAAATAATTCCGATGCCAAACTAAAAGTAAATCAATTAAGTCCTAGATTCTAAATTGTTTCACGAAGTAACGAAATAAATTACAGATTTTTAAAATTACGAAATTATAATATTAATAGATAGGTATAAGACATTGAAGTTATATTTGCAGACAGAAACTTAAAGGAAACTTTTCTTACAAACTGAGTAGGTTTTAAAAAGTGGCTAGGATACAGTTTACTTAGACATTTAGGCTTGGGACATACCAACGTTTATTTTTCCTATGTTGTAAGGCACGTTGCGACCTAGGTTTAGAAGAATTACTCTACTTTGAATACAATTACAACTAGTTGTATTAAAAGTATAGTAATTGTTAAAGTGCATTTAAACTACGAGAAACATATTCGTGCAACCGTTTTGCAAGGTAAAACTCGCCTGACGGGTGTTTCATCCAACATTTGTATTTAGCAAAACGTTGCGCGAAACAGGCGGGAAAAAGGGCGAACCATCAGCTAGGGTGAAACAGTCATGACGTCGTGTTCTTTAATTATATCTAGTGTAGAATCTGCACTCTCTATCATAGCATAACTGTATTTAAATAAGAAAAAGAGATCAAAACGAATTCGCCGCTGGTGAAGATGGGAATTATTTCGACGTCGATGCAAGTATGGGAATCAGCTTATGATGTAAATGACAATGGAACCCATTGAAGACACCACCACCTAGTACGGTCGTCATTGACAACAATGGAGAAATTAATCATGGATCATGGCGCAACAATCAACCCACGTCTTAGCCTCTTCACCATGTTTCTCAAAGGACATCTGAACATGCATTCGTAGTCATTTAGCAGAAAATTTTGTTTTCAATTTCGCCTTGCCATAGCAAAACAATTATTGATAGCATTCATTAAAATTATTTAGTTCAAGTCTAAGTGTATCCAAAGTTGTAGTCGGGTTGTCTTTATCTCTTAAGAAATCTAAACATTGATATGCAAACTATTTCGATTTGTATACATTTTGACTACCAAAGTTGTTAACAAAGAGTGTTTGTATGTATACGAATATAATAAAAAAACTTATTTTATTTTAAAAATAAGTTTATTGAAATGTTACATCAAATAAAAGTTGTACATACATAAAAAATGCTTACCTGATCCAATTAATTTGCTTTTATTTTCCCTTGATCTTTAACTTCTATATGATCTCATTAGGGTTTTCATTTTTGCACAGAAATAGATTGTTGAAGAATCACGCTTATTTCCTTCTAAGCTTTTGCCTTTTTTCTTCGATTGTGGTGGGCTTTATTTTTAGGGTCTGATAGAAACGAATTTTTGTATAACTCAACGAGACGGGTACTGTCATTCTGATTCATGTTTTTTGCACAACAAATATTTACCATAAACACGTTTACACTAGACGAGCCTAGCGAATCTTTTTAATGCACGTACGAAAATCAATTATGAGGTGGCTTGATATAAAATTCTTTGTTTTTCATTGCGCAACAAGGTTTCTAGGTGAGGATCCGCCTAATTTATGCGAGTCTTGTCTCGCAAAACGGTTACGCGAATATTTTTCGTCTAGTCTAAACGCACCTTTAAACGTAGGTTGCAACGTATGTAAAATAATTTTTCGTGTGTCCCGAACTTGAAACCAACCGGGATGCAATTTACGTACGTCGAAAAAAAATTAATAAATGTCGGAGGTAATTTACATCGACCCTTTATTCTTTCCCAAAAATTTTACATTATAGTACGTATAGTTATATTTTCATAGTCATCATCATACCACCTACATAATTACGCCACCAAATTTCCTAAATTAGCTTTTTAATTGTATAAAACCTATTTTTGTATTTGTATTTTTGTTTGCTGTACTTGTGTATTGTGGGTATCCGTAATCTTAATAAATAATGTTTTTAAAAATAATTTTCGTGGATTAAATTATTTAAGTGATTTTTGGCTTCTTTCCTTATTGATCGCTATTTTCATCAATATTCTTTATTTTTATATACAAATACAATAACATTTTTCAACTTCTTTAAGTACATACATGTATCATTGAGCAAAATGATTTTGATATCGTAATTCATTTTTTTAAAGCAATCTTTAGAGACGAACTGTTTTCTCATCAACGCTAGCAGTCTCTCTTTATTAATTTATAATTGAACTATTCAATTGTCATATTTTAGCTCTAAGTTTTTCCGAAATTTCTGGTAACACAGCGGGATGAAATTTGACGAAAGATAATATTCTGATGTATTAGGTCCGTCAAAAAGTTCGTGCGGCTTTAAAAAACGAAGCATACATTGTTTAATCACAATAATACAATACTACATACAATAATACATACAAAATAAAATTATTTTTATTTTGACTAAAAAAACCGCACGAATTTTTTGACCGACCCAATATGTCCCTACATTGAATTACAAAAGATTAAAGACACTATAATTTTAAAGATTTTTTTGGTTATTCTAAAATTTCCAAAAAATTAATAATTCAATCTTACATTAGAGCTCTTAAGGTGAACGTCCACTAGAGATTAAATTGATCTCGAGACTTACGTCGCTTAGTACTGAGACTATTTTCTGAAACGCGATTTAAGGGGGGAAACCCACCTCCAAAGTTTCCCCCATTTTTCGATTTTTAGCGATAACTTCTGATCCAAATGAGTTAGAACAACGGGAAAAAAGCAAAATGTTCGTCTTTCAATTCCCCATCGACCTGTGAAAGTCCGGAATCGATATCTTTTTTCGTTTTTTTTTTCGAAAATTTCAATTTTTTTTCCGCCGTTTTTGCACATGTAGAGTTTTTTTTAATT
This sequence comes from Hypothenemus hampei, assembly GCA_013372445.1. NCBI lineage: Eukaryota > Metazoa > Arthropoda > Insecta > Coleoptera > Curculionidae > Hypothenemus > Hypothenemus hampei. The sequence continues at coordinate 3,708 of JABRWK010000233.1, read as the reverse complement.
AATTTCTTACTATTTGTATACAGAAAATATTGCTGAAAACAATGGTTCAAACCAAAATTCAATATTATGTTTCCAAAAAAAGTTATAATTGTTTAAACGGAAGTGCGCGTGCAACGTTCCACCACTTATAACTCCCATATGTCAGGTCGGACAAGAAAACTTTATATAACAAAAAATTATTCATTTAATCAATACTAAACAACGGTACAACAAAAATATGTTTTCTGGTGAAAGTATTTATTTAAATTTGTTTAGAGTCTTTGATCGAGGTTGTTATTGTTATGGTCTACCGCAGATAAAATATTCTTCACTTTCATCCTGTAGGAACATATACGGCAGTTAAAAAATGAATATTTCTAATAGTCATCCTTACTTACTTTACAAACAAATGGAATTCTAATAGAGACTAATAACAGAAGATGTACAGGAAATTTTTTTTTCTATTTTACAAAATCAGCCGTTTATAACAAAGGATGTAATTGAGAAGAAATTTATTGAAATGATTGATAATGTTGGTCCCCATTATACATTTTTGAATTTAGGATTTGAACCATTGTTTTCAGCAATATTTTCTGTACACAATAGTAAGAAATTAATTAAAAAAAACTCTACATGTGCAAAAACGGCGGAAAAAAAATTGAAATTTTCGAAAAAAAAAACGAAAAAAGATATCGATTTCGGACTTTCACAGGTCGATAGGGAATTGAAAGACGAACATTTTGCTTTTTTCCCGTTGTTCTAATTCATTTGGATCAGAAGTTATCGCTAAAAATCGAAAAATGGGGGAAACTTTGGGGGTGGGTTTCCTCCCTTAAATCGCGATGACCGCACGTAATATTTTGCCAGTGTTTTTAGATTGGTCTAAACTACTTCTGTGCCAAATTTCATTCAAATCGGTGGGATACACCTGGGACGGTTTCCTTGTTCGTGGCAAAACTTAACACTCTCGCCGCCGTGTGTATCGCTAGCGATACACCGTCAATGTTCACTGTGGGCCACGTGTATCGCTAGCGATACACTGGACCTCCTCATCTTAGAACTGGGATGAATGTCAAACTAATCAGGATACGTATATTTACAGATATATAATTCATTCAGGTGGTTTGAGACTAGCTAACTGTATATGTATAGCTTTTGGCCTATGAGCGAAAAATGACAAAAATTTCGCGGCGGCGAGAGTGTTAAAGAACTTCATACAGTTGACTACATATGAAATTCATATTATGAATATATGACATTAATTATAGGCATAAGTTTAATTTCCCTTAGTATTTCGAAAATAATCATTGGAAGAGGAAAGAGTATCTCTGAATATGAAAAGGGCCCGTCAAATCAGTGCATTGCTCCTATGGTAAGCAAAAACATGTGCAGAAAATAAGCAGGATATTTTACGAAAAGCTCTAATACAACGAAGTCAGCAGGATAATTTATTGTTAAAGATGAATACAGTCCGTTTAAGTAGCATTAAGGGAGGTAATTGGTAAATCGTCCCAGTTTCAAAAAGCGAAATTCCATGCAGCTCTGAATATCACAAAACCAAGATAAACTGAATTGCTTGGATTTGCAAGTCTCCACATGAATTGTAAATGGAACAAGGTAAAATTTAATACTTACTGTAGTATATTGAAGAATTTGAAATGAACACTACTACTCGCGCGCCTTCATCGTCATCGTAAGCTGAATCATTGAGATGAGTATCACTAAAGTAATCAGAAGCCTGACAAGAGGATGTATGTGAAGGGGAAGGGTGTATTACACAGTAGAGTGGAGCGATGCCTATACGTGCAAAATTTTAACTTTGAATTTTTGATTCGTCTGGGTATGGAACAGTTGCCTCTTGGTTCATTAAATATACCCGTATTTTTATTTTTTTTTAATTAATTTCTTCAGATTCCTTTTTTATACAGTATGTCTACTTAAGTTGGCAGTATATGAAAAACTTTTCTATTTTTAATTTTACGAAAAACAGTTATTCTTCATAAAAAGTTTGGCAAGTTCTAAAACCGAAAAGGAAACAAACAAATCGCCAATTGGATTAACTATATACAAGGTTTGACAAAAAATTTGAAATTCATACAAGAGTAAAGTACCTTTATTTTTTATAATATGGCAAATTGATATTATCAAAAGTTGTTCAGCATTTACTATTACGTTCAAATAGGCAATTATATTCTTGGATCGCACACTTTCTTCAATTTTTTCACACTTTCTAGACTATTTAAGTCTGCTTTTATAGAAACAATTTTTGCACGAATTAATCCATCCCTGGTTTTCATAGTAAATGCTGAACAACTTTTGATAACACCAATTTGCCATATTTTCAAAAATAAAGGTACTCTTGTACGAATTTTAAATTTTTTATCATACCTCGTATATAGTTAATCTAATTTGAGATTTGTTTGTTTCCTTTTCGGTTTTAGAACTTGCCAAATTTTTATGAAGAATAACTTTTTTGTGCATGTTTAGAAATCGTTTTGAACTTCTATTGCAGATGTGGCATTTTTTAAATATTGAAGAATGTTCTCCTAAACATCGACTTTATAAAATTCAACCTTTAGCAGATATCATCAGTCAAAATAAACAAGTTTGTATGGTTCCTTCTAAGAATGTTTGCATCTATACCAACATGATTTATTTTCAAAAACGAATTTTATTTTGGCAATATGTGAAAGGAGTGAGGCACAAATTTGGTTCCAAAATATTTAAACTTTACTTGAAAGCAAACTACAGATTCCACGTAAAAATTTACTGAGTCATGGATAAAACTGAGGGCGTAGCAGTAGCAAATAAAATCGTGTTGCAGTTCATGTCTTATCTTTCGAACGAAGAACGAATATTATTTACAGATAATTGATATATCAGTATCAGCTTAGTAAGGGAATTGTTGCCATTTCGATGCAATAGAAAAGAAAATTCAAAAGGATTAATTTTCAAAGCAATATGCAAAAAGACTGAATAGTCGTTGCAATATGGAGGATCAAAAAGGACATCTTGTTCATTATTACCAAATGTAGGGAAGGAGGTTCTGGACAAAACCGGCAGCTATATGTGACTACAACTCCATCATATTGCTCATAAATGTCTCAGATCAGATAACCTTGCAACTTCGTTACGAAGAACCACAAAATGATTCCAAAAAATTGCGATAACAGTGCTGTTGGCAATTACTATGTGATAAATGCGTAGTAACTTCAAAAAACAGTGAATAATGCATTTATCCAAATTACAACATTCAAATAAATACTGTATTTGCAGTTATTACGGATGAGTACTAGTCCTAGAGTTGATGGAGAGAATTTGGTGCATGAACTACAAACGTCTATGAAGAGAGGTGGATGCAAATTCTGCTGCGCTAAAAATGCTGAAGGGGGGGGGGGAGTAGAAAGTTGCTATGAGCCACAATAAACAAATGTCATACTTCTGCGTTGCTTGTCCAGGAAAATCACTGAAATATGCAGAAGATTTTCAGTGCTTCGTAAATCAAGACTCAAATGTTTACAATCTTATTATATAAACTTTATTATCATATTTTGCGACTAAGTAACTGCTTATTTCTTTTTTAAATTTTATACTTTATATTGTTCCAGGGTTTATTTCAAGTATATATTTTTAATAAAAAATATTACTTATTTTTTTCCCCTTAGTAATTTTATAAATAGCCTGTAATAATGGAAAATGCATTATAACAAGCAAGATAATAGTTTTAAT
>JABRWK010000232.1:73846-108681 GCA_013372445.1 Hypothenemus hampei | reverse complement strand
CTCTCTCTCTCTCTCTCTCTCTCTCTCTCTCTCTCTCTCTCTCTCTCTCTCTTTGAGGTACTTAAAAGTAGGTATTTTAAATGCTTTGTGCTGGTCAGTGTGATAATTATAAGTACTATTATTATTGTAAAAAGCTAGCTGAATGCAATTAATTGTTTAGGATGGTAAGACTAAAGATAGTGTTCGATTAAGTATGCCTTGATGTAATATATCTGAAAAGAATTTAGAAGATCGGAACGCTAACGTAATTATTATAACGTTAAACATAATAATAATTGAGTTTTACAAATTGTTGTTACAACCGTTGTTGAAACCCTTGTTATCATTGTTCTATTAAAATTTTATTAAATGAAATTCGTTTGGCATAAAAATTACTCGGTTATGTCCATTGTACCGAAAAATAATTAAAAATTGGAATACTTTCATCTCTTTATTTTTGATGCAATGATAAGAATTTTTATTAAAAATCCTGCTTATTAAAAGTGTTAATGGCAAATCTATACCTGTACGTAAAATATTCCGAGGATTAGGACTTTTCTTCTCAACAACTACAAATGAATCGGTAAGACTTGTGTCCGATTTGCTAGTCCGTAATCCTGACTGATCATCTACATCCAAGCTGTTATTATCAGTACTTTGTCCTCCTAAAAATTGCAAAAATTTAATTTCAATTTATTTCAAGGAAAGTTCTAAAACAAACCTTCACTTCTAAAACCACCGTGGACTCTGGAACGTCTTCTTCGAACGGGAGGTATTGGTGGATTAGGTTCTTCGCCGTCGCTACATGTTTCTTTTTCTTCTTGTTGTTCGCGTTGCCATTCTTTAGGACTTCCTTCACAGGTTACTACCATTTCGATCTAAGATTTTACGAATTAATATTCAGATTTTCTTTTTAGTTTACGCTATATTTACTTTGGTTTTCTGAGTAGAATCACCAGACAGACTACTTTCCGATCCAGATTTCATTAAATTTCTTCCATTATCATGTGAAGTATTAATTTGTTTTACCAAACGATGCTGAGGCGATGAAGGTTTTGTACTTTCATTATTTATTTTTTCTGGTATAGTGTCAATTAATTTGAATGATTTTTGATCATCTTTAATCGGGACTTGTACATAATCCAATGACCACATCTATATATAGGAAACTGTATTTTACCTCTTAAACATAAATTTATTCTTTTTACCCTAGTCACTCCATCTGTGGATCCAGTTATAACGACATTCATAGGATCCCAATCGTGAGCTTGTGAAAATGCCACACACAAAATTTGTTGCATTCGATCAGCTTGACCGACACAAGTGTTAACAGCTGCTAAAGGACATCCGTTTATGCTCCAAACATGTAACCACGTGGCTGCACATGTTGCTATATCTCCAGTTAATTCATTAACCGCTACGGCTGCTACTGGTCCGGCATGACCTACAAAATATTTGTAATTGATTATTATGCAAAATATGAAAGTGACCATGACACATGTATTTTAAAAACAATTAAATTTTAACAAAAACTTATTGACTCTCATATTCAATCACTTAATTTATTAATTTCCTGAACTCACTTAACACGTTCGCTATCATTGGACACACTTGTGATGTGATGTATCTGTGCCTTATACACAGCTAAATTTTCTTAAGTGACCTGGGAGACCATATTTGTTTTTATGGTGTGGCAGCGAACGTGTTCAAAAAATATTCACACAGGGTACACTTTCCTTTAGGAAATGTATTGAGTTCCGCTATACAGGGTTACTGGTAATTTGACCAATACCTGCTAAGGTGTTATAGGAGAGGTCATTAGCAATTAACACACTATTGGCGGGAAGAGTATTAATACCTTTTCCCCCGCGTGCGAATTAGAGCACTTTCACATTAGCGATTTAGCAGCACGTTTTAATCGCGCGATTATGCAGCGTCCCTGTCACCTTTACTCAATTAGCGTGACTAAAACGCGCTGCTAAATCGCTAATGTAAAAGTGCTCTTAAGCTCAAGATATAACCCGCCGATAGTGTATTAATTTGCCCATGTAATGCCTTATGCAAAATAAACCATTTTCAAGATATTAATAATTTAATTTTTTTCAAAACTCATCTGTACCATCTGCAAAGAATCTTACACGAAGAATAAAGAAAAAAATTAGAAAAATTTTGTCTAGTAGAATCATAAAAAGTAAAATATGAAAAAGAATACGAGTCTGTGTTCTAAAGAGAGGGAGCCACATTGAAAACGATCTATGAAAACCAGCTCTGTCCGGGATTTCAATCCCTCTGCAAAAGTTGAGTCTATCTTTTGCCATAGTAGCGTTAAAAACCCTAATTTCTCAATTTTTATCAAGTGTTAATTTTTTTTAATTGAGTTATTTAAATTATTATTTGCAATGCATTTTGGCAATTTATACATGCTCCCCTTGTAATTTGTATTTTTCAGTAACTTATTAACCGATTACTAATTTTAATATCTTAATGGAAAGTTAAAAAGATGATAAGTTTGGGTATTGGACTATCTAAAACATGCTTATGAAGACATGTGTTTCGTCAATTTTCTTATACATCTAAGTTTACTTCTGAAGTTATATCATTGTATTGATGTTTTGTACGTCTACAGTCAGTTTCAGTTTGTAATCTATCATTTATCTTAACTATAATATGAAGTATTTTCACATGTGAGATTAAACTGTAGTTACCTCTTAACTGTCGTACAAAAACACCACGCGACAGATCCCAGATAATAGCAGTTGAATCTCTAGACCCAGACACAATCACATTATAAGCTGGACTAGCCGCTACACAAGTGACAGCATCAGTATGGCCGTACAATCTATGTTTTATAGTTAAAGACTTCTTCTTCGCTTCGTATCCCCATATTGTTATCACCTAAAAATTGTGTATATTTAAAAAAATGAACCGTTTACAATTGCAAATACTTACAGAGCCAGTGCCGGCAGTAACGATAATTTTGGAAGATGGGCAAACGCACGCCAAAATTTCTCCATTATTTTGCTCGACATTCTCCGATACGAAAACTGCCTTATCACTTTCATAATTTCCTATCCTAATGGAATGATCGGCGAAACCCCACGCTACGTATTTGTTAAATGCTGGCGGCATAAGAACTTTATTTTGCTCGACAGCCAACACAGTTTTGTCCACTTGCAATATTTGACCCACAGGACCTTTCACCTCTAAAACAACTCATTACATACTACTTTTTAAATAAAAATAAAGTCAAAACCTTTTATGGCTTGCAACGATGGTCTTAGATTGTCTAAATGATGAAAAAATAACTTGTCGGGCTGAGGTAATGTAAATGCTTGTACTAAAGATCCTGTGTCTATGATCACAGAAGCTCTGTTATTGCTTCCCATTTTCTTGGATGGATGCGGTTTTTTAAATAACTGTTTTGGGATCTGCCCAAAATTGTTTATAAAGCCAATAGTTGCATTCTGAAATTAATATAAGATTGAAAAGAACAGTTTAAATGTTTAGTTCGCTAAAAAATTTTTCATTCCGAAGAATGGCATACAAATTGCGAACAAGGAAATTAATATACATATTTAATTCAGTTTCTATCCTAGATATAAAAATATTATATCGAGTATTTGCCTTTGTGAAAGAAAGAAAAACGCTCAAAGTTAGATTTTGGGACTTCTATAATGTGGAGAGATATTGCGGCAAGGGGATAGAGTTGGGATCTCCACATGACGGCAAATTACAACTGATTTCAAGAAATACATATATTATTTTCGAAAATCACACAGAAATTTTACAAAAAGTGTTTTTCTGAAGTGTAGTAAATTTTTCATCTTTGTCGTTCTGATGTAAAAACACATATAGGTATTAAAATGGAATAATTAGTAGTTTTATCGACAGATTGTTCATACAGTGAAGTTCATTTATAGTGACACTTAAGGGGCCAGCAAAATTTGATCACTATAACTGGTCGTCGTTATATCAGATCCAAGAAAATAAAACTTAAAAAAATAAAAAATTCATACAAAAAAATATCTATCTGTTTTATTTTATCAGCCTAAACTTCGAATCATGAACAAAAAGTCTACAACTTATTTAAAAAATCGGTGATTTTACTTTGTTTTTCACAGCTTAGGGGATTACCCTCTTACCCCTAAAATAAAAAATAATAAATAATAAAAATAAATAGGTATAGAAATTATGTGTTCAATTGTTTACTATCAGATATCACTATAAGCAGACCTTTTTACTAAAAATTAATCCTATTTTTGGTCACTAAAAGCCATTTTTTTTACATTAGTTATATTGCTGGACAACTAAATTGTTTCATTTGCGTTCTTAAATCCAAACTGTCATTATAAGCGAAGTTACTATAAGTGAACTTCACTGTATTAAAAAAAAATTTCTTATAGATGCTGTCTTTCACTGTGTTTAGCGGCCAAATATTTTTTACATCTGCGGTTTTAAACTTACGCTACCAAAGAAATGGAATAGTGACTGAACACACGATGCAGCTCAGTGATTAAAAAAGTCAATAATTAAATAAGAAAGATTCAATAAAGTATAAAGCACGTATGACAAATAAAATCTTACTTTCTTAAGTGGATCATCGATATTGTAAATGTCCACATTTCCTTCATAAAATAAATGATGGAATACATTTACAGATTCCACAGCTGGTTGCCCTTGCTGCTTATATCCAAATATTAAATCGATCCAATGGTGTAAATTTTGTGATACGTAATCGCATTCTAATGCTTCTCTATGGGCTCTAATAAACTCTCTTGAATCTTGTTTTGCCCATGGTGGCAAAACTACATCACCCAGAGCTGTAAAAGGCGTTATTCGACATTGTCAGGTTTGATTTACACTAAATATTGAACTCACCAACGCCATTTTGTTTAATTCCTAAATCAAATTGATTGGAATTCTCCAAAAATTCAGGTAAATAAAAAAATTCTGGAATGAGTTCCTTAACATCCGCCATGTTATGTCGTGAAGCTGAAGTCCAAGCTTCCTTAACTGAATGAAACATACGGTCGGCTAAGTCAAAATGACCGCCCTGTAATCTGAGAAAATGTTGCGTAAAAGGTTCCATTCGAACTAAATATGAACAAACTATCATAGCACTTGAATAGTGAGTGCCATAGTGATAGGGTGGAGTTTCTCCATGAGGATCATCCCATTCCTACAATACATTGATATTAACTATAAGTGATTACGACAATAGCCTTTATGATTACTTTAAATCTCTTTTTAAATTGTTCAAGTCTCTCTGGACTTTGAGCTCCCATTGGCTTAGTAAAGTCCCTAAAACTTAACGGGTTATTCAGGTCCAGTTCTTCTGAATCGTAATCAGCTAAAATCCATGGGAACACTGGATACTGCATCAAATCATTATAAGATCGACCAGCCAACGTGTTAAGATACATAAGATATTGGAAATTAGAGATTTCCCCTCTGACCCATCTGCAGATTATGTGAGTTCATAAGAATTGATAAATCGAATAAATGTAATTTCAACCTTTGAGTTACAGTAGTTTCTCCTATTAAATTGCTTAAGAGACTCGTAGCCTGTTCAACGTTGGCATTCCGTTTTTGTCCAGCAACAGATTGTTGGGCACTATCTGAAATATTAGTAGCTGTAGCCATAAACCTCTGGTAAACTTTATTTCTCTGTTTTCTAGGGAATGCTAATAAATAATTCCGGCCATCCCCTGAAAATACTTCAAGTGCCATCGGTTGCAGAAGATATCTAAGGATTTAATTATTTAATTTCTGACTAACAATTCCATATTTATAACTGACCTTCTTTTATGTACTTCCCTTATATCGTCATAAGCAAATTTTGAGCATTGTCTCATTGTTCTAGATCGCCTCGGAGATCCTGGATTAGGTAAAATTGGTTCGTACTCATTGGCATTATGAGGTACACTGTCAATGTCCCGAATTTCTCGGTTTTTCAATAAAGTAAATCCATCCACAATGTAACAACATTCTTGTCCAAATAACAATAAACCTTCAGTGGTATCTAAGCCTTGAATTCGTGCTACTCTAAACATATAAGAAACCTTTTCATTTTGTTCCAATAATCGTAAAAGTGTTTGATTATCAGGAGGCGGCGACGGTTGTTCTTCTTCTACATCATTGTCCTCTAATTGTTCATCAGGATCCGAGGTAAGTCTTGTTAAGTGTGGCAATGCTACATAAGGCATAGGAGATAAGTCTTCTGTAACGCTATCAGCTCTTTCCGGAGGTTCCAAAGTCAACCCACTTACTCCAATTCGCTGCCTTTGCTGAAGAGCTTGATAATATTCTTTACTGTGATAACTGGTTGCCACTTTATATTTTAATAAACCTAAAATTCATATTATCTTAATTAAAATTAACATTTCACACAATTTTCTTATATAATTACCCTTTTCATATTCCAGGCTGTAAGGATAATGCAAATAAAATAAATCATTCTTCATAGTTTTCTTTCGCATTCTATGAGGACCTTCAGTCATATCAAGCATCCACTTATCCAAATGACAGGGTTCCACTGGACCCCACAAACCTCGTTCACGAGTTAATTCATTTTCAGTTTGAAGCCATTCTTGATGCACATATCTGTAAGAAATTCTTTATTCATTAAAAATTAATTCAGCTGACTGAATACCTTTGGGTATGTTGCGTAGTGTTTTGATGTTGTTGTCGTCTCAGCTCTACAAGCTCGCAAATAATGCCAACGTGATTGATTATCCAACTTAGAGCTGGTTTTCGTTTAACTCTTACGCGTACTTTAGTTAATTCTTCTTTTCGCACCTTAGTACGACTGGCCAATCTTGTTAAACCACCCGTAACTTTGTGAATTTTCGACTGAAGTTGATTGTGAAGCTCCCATGGAACCTAAATATTTAAAAGATATTATAAATATTATATTGGGGTCGATTCATAATTATATGCCGTTTTTTAAACGTTATTTTGTTATAAAAAGAGACAAATAAAAATTAAAAAAAAATGTTTAAATATTCATTCTCGAGTATAATCACCATCTACTTCAATAATTGCTTTCCACTTGCTCGACAGACGATCGATTTCACAGGCAACCAACACGTGGTTCTTACCAAGTCATTCAAATCCTCCATAAATTTTGTTTACTTGACAATTTTTCAATTAGCGATTAACGTGTTAGTTCGTATACATTGCTGTAGGCGATTATAGTGAATGAGGAAGTAGTTCCCTTATGGTTGATCGATTCAATGACATGACGATCGTTATGCAGACATGCATTATGTTGGCGATTCTAAAATTTTTTACAAACTTGTATGCTATACAAAACAAAATTTTTGGAGACCATTTCAATCAGTAACAGAGATAATTTGATTAGAAAAGTTTAGATCGGTTTCAACTCTAGCAAAATATATCTTCTAAATCTTTCGTCATCTTCACTCGAAAATTTTCCTCATTTAAAGAGTACAAGTCAATGTTTTGGCAGTGGAATAGGAAGCACAGTCACCCTAAAGGATTTTTTTCATATTTTCGGAAATTTTATTACGCAATAATCCTTTCAGATACAGTTAATAATTATCTTGGGTTATAATTATTATAATAATAACCATAATAACAATAATAATAATTATTATTATTATTATCAGTGGGTATTATATATATTCCATTTTATCAATTTTACCGCTTTCTATTTTTTTTAATTATTGTTTAAAGCATTGTTTAAATGTAATTGATTTGTTGACTCTAAGCAGTAATCATTTATCGATATCTCCTGTGGAGTAAAATTATTTAACTACTCACCTTATACGCCGCTTTTCTTTCAGACTCGATATAATTCAACCACAATCTCACTGCTGCATCGTAAACCAATTCTCTGACGGCTAATAAATCAGGAGCTTTTGCATTGGCATTGGGTGATGGTAAAGTGACCTTAAACGCTTCTTCTATGGCTGGTTTCCTGCAGACATACAATTCTTCCCATACTCGAATCGCAGCTGTGGCCATAAGATTACGGCCTGAAATTTATTTTTCAATAGCATTCAAATTGAACTTTAATACAAATTTCTTGCCTTGATGAGCATTTAATTGTTCATCTCGTGACTCTAAATCCTGACCAGGATTCACGTGCCACGTGGTGCGAGGTCCAGAATTGGCGTTTGTAGTTTCTAGTGCAATACGCATATCAGCAGTGAGTTGTAGGAGGCAATAAGTTAAGCATCCGATAAAGTCTAATTCATGATTTCCGGCCCCAAAGATGATTATTCTAAAAAAACCCAAAATCTGAATTAGTGATACAATTTTTATAATTTTTAAAAATAAATTGTATTTTTTCTTGAAGCCAAATGTTGGATTCCTTTCTTATACAGTGCTAGTCAAAAGTCCCCCCCTTTTACTATTTTGAGTAAATGATTTTTTTCAAAAATCCAAAAGAAGCCTTAGATAAAACGAAAAATACTATCTTTTGACCATTTTATTTCAACATAAATGTTTACCATTTAGTCGTGAGGTCAAAAGGGCCATTTTCTTTAAATGTAACCATGGGTCAAGTGCCATCTCAAATTGAAGGTATTTCAAAACTGCATTTAGGGGTGTAATTAGATTTTAAATTTATCAATTCATTTTTGAGAAAAAATGCAAATAACCAAAAATTAAAACTAATAGGATTTCAGTACATGTTGTAAGGAAGTTTTCCCAGGAAAATACTCTGTTTGAGGTACTAAATAAATACAGGGTCTTAGGAAAATCACTTTCGTTAATTTAACCAACGATTATGAGCATCATTTCCAAGAGAAAACTTCCTTACAACATGTATCGAAAACCTAATAGTCCTTACAAAAAAACTTTTTTTTTTAATTTTTGGTTATTTGCATTTTTTTTTCTAAAAAATGAATTGATAAATTTAAAATCTAATTACACCCCTTAATGCAGTTTTGAAATTCAGGTAACCCCGTATAACACGCGAATTAGGTTCCAACAAAATGTCGTAATTTACGAATCCGTGCTATACGAAACAAGGAACTAGTACGAAAGGGGAGTTTATGTTCTAAAAATTAAAAAACATACTGTAATATTATATTTTCATAATTAATATAAATATCTTTATTAAAACTTTTTTCTTGAAGAGTAAGACTACATTCACAACCTCCATATTAACAATAAAATTAGTGACTGAAGCTAATCTTTGACGTAAAATATTACTGTTTTGCATTAAATATTAGTTCCACGTTCTAATTTTATTGTTAATTTGGAGGTTGTGAATGTAGCTTAAAGCCTGTTTGCCACTATGCTAATTTTAGTACTAAATTTATTATTAAATTTTTACTACTAAAATCTGCAACAGTCAGATCCAATGAAATGACTATGTAATAGTTTTGACAACTGTTCCTAACCAATCAACGTGATATTGACTGGTTGCAAATTTTAATAGTAAAAATTTAATAATAAATTTAGTACTAAAATTAGCATAGTGGCAAGCAGGCCTAAGAGCCGTATGACACGAGACTTATTTTAGTACTCAATTTAGCACTAAAATTGCGCGCGCCGATTTAGTCGGTTTTCACACTAAATAATAGAACCTGTTCTATTATTTAGTACGAAAACCAACTAAATCGGCGCAATAAACACTACGCTTCTTAAGAGTTTAAGGTTAGTTTAATTTTTATTTGGCTTTAATTTTAATTCTAAATCGGCGCGCGCAATTTTAGTGCTAAATTGAGTACTAAAATAAGTCTCGTGTCATACAGCCTAGTTTAGTACTAAAATTAGCATTTTCGCAAGTAGGCCTTATGTGAATATTAATATGAGGTCTCTTTTAATTATTTTTCATCCGTTAAATTTACTTCGCAAAAAAATACCATCACATAAATACGCAAAAAATGAGGCACTATGATTTTTATGCAGTGCGGTTTTAATTTTTAGTTTAGATTTTAACAGCTATTGTACGAATATTTCCCCAGTTTCAAATTAGATAATGTTCGTTTTTAAACATTTCGTGTTTTATGAGGATTTTATTTAATTTTCGAACCATGTTAGAGTGAATCCGTGTTGTAGAAGTATCGTGTTTTACGGGGGTTATCTGTATTTTCAATGCCATTTGACCCATGGTTCCATTTAAAGAAAATGGCCCTTTTGACCTCACGGCTAAATTTATTATAATTTATGATGAAACAAGATGGTCCAAAGCTTTTTTCGTTTTATGTAAGGTCTGTTTTGGATTTTAAAAAAAATATCTATTTAAAGAATGGGGAGGGATTTGACTAGCATTGTATAATAGAAATTCAAAAATGCAATGTGTACCTATGAGTGGTCAATTTATGTAAAGCCTCTAACACAGACATTTGGTCAGCTATTGAGTCCGTATTACGGGACAACAAAAACAAAATACTTCTATTCAGACAGTGATGTAGACCCTCCAAAGATAAGTTCCCAGTCCGTCGCTTAGCTTGCCCAATTAATTTCACTATAAAGTCAAACACCTCATGAGGATCCCTATGCAAAGCACCCTGCCACAATTTATCCACGATCCGAGCTGTTAAGTAAAAAACATTAGGAGCTACATGTTGGATATGTGCATTTGCCAATGGTACTATTGGTATTGCAGCTTGATCTCCTACTAGCATATCTGCTGCTAGTATATGTTCCATAAGTGTTACCAGAACCTAAAATTCGTGAACTTTTAATTGTAGGCAAAATATAAAAGTTTTTAAAAAATATGTAAAATGTTTTTTTAAACTTACTTCTGTTTGATAAGCAATTTGTTGAGAATTGCTGGAATCAATCGGATAAGCATCTAAAGCCAAATCAATAACAGGAGACGCTTTTCCAGTTGTGGATAAACTTAAAGAATCTACTATGATTACTCTAATGAAATCAATAACAAATTGTCTCGCAGGATGATTAGTTAACGGCAAATCCTCAGTAGGGCTCCTTCAAAATTATATAAAATCATATAAATATTTCACGTATTGAGCGAAAAATCGAACCTTGAAACAATCATAATATCAGGTGGATCTTCACCCGCAGGCGTGGACATTCCGCTACTTTCAGTGCTACCTTCTGCAGATCGATTTGGCATAGGAAATAGTGTGGCAGCCAAGGCATTTAATACCTCTGACGACATGAATATAGGCATAAATTCAGGCATGTTGTGATATAATTGAAACAGTACCTAAAAGAAATATTACAGGTATAGTGTTCTATTAAAATTTATAACACTTACTTGGACAATTGAAATTGTATGACCTTTTAGCCACTCAGGCAAAGTATCAGGATCCGAATGAATAAGAGCTCTCATCATTCCTAAGAGAACCACAACAGCATCCGCACTTAAAGTAATTCTAGGTGTTACACTGTTAATTGGTTGATTATTCAATGAGCTTCCCCATAAAAATCCCCATACAGTATCCAGGTCGAATTTCGTTTCAGCGGGTAATAGTTTAGCCGGCTGACCCATCATCAATGCCGTTAAAAGAAAATAAATTTCTGGAATGTCCAAATGAAAAGGTAATAACCAGGACAAGTATTGAAAACCGGGAATATGAAGAACGTCCGATTTATATTCGCTGCCTGCCAAAGGAGAATGCGGGGGACAACCGAGGACTACCACCATTTTATTATGAGTCACTTGTTCTGAGTAACGCAACCAACCACCATTGCTCGTACCGTCACGGAATCTGTTATAGAAAAAGATTATTTTCAAATTGTTCCGAATGGGTTGCTAAATTAATAAAAGTTCCTACCTGCATATTAAAAATGGGCTTGAACATATAGCAACAATTATTCTAAAAGCCCACAATACTGTAGAAGAATGAATGTTAGGTTGCATAAATGTGATTAGCCAATCAAAACCTAAAATTTTGGATATTTCTTCCCCCACTTGATTCCGACTTGAGAATACTAGAGAATGAAGTATGTTTAAACACCTTAAATGAAAATATACATAATAAAAATTACGTTGTTTCTGAATAATTTTTACCTGTTTCTCAATAAAATTAGTTCGCAATCAGGATCTCCTTCCTTTAACTCAATAGCTTTTTCATCATACGTGGAAATTTTTGGCAAAGTTGATGTAATAAATTGGCCAAAACAAAGGAGATCATTAGAGCGTGGTTGACTACCCAAAAGTGATGTCAGTAGGGAGAACAATACCTAAAACAAGATTTATTTCTATTGCAAGATTATTCTTGAAAAAATTGAATGCTAGTTAAAACACTCTGTATACTTAAATATGTCAAAATGGTCAAGGAAACTGATTTGTGAGAATATAACGTGCAGAGTTTTAATGGGGCGCTTTTTGAATCCAGTTAATACTCTTTGTGTCTCTAAATAAACGACAGAATTATTGTTGATGCTTTCTAAAAAGGTTGTTGCAGTAATTTGGAGTATTAGCTATCTGAGATGGACACAAGTTTAGTATTATAGAATTTTGGAACTAATAAAACTGAACAACTGAAATCTTTTTGGCTGGAAATTGTATAAAAGTATAATTGAATGCTTGGGTCAGCGTTATAATGAAACTAGTAGCGTAAAAAAAATATTAACAAAGAAAAATAAATTCTGCACGTATAGGATGATAAATTCTTTTACATGCATGCTGCTCGCAACCTAAATCTTACGGCCATCCAAGGAAAAATTGAGCTTCAAAAATGTCCATTAGATAAATGCCACTGATTAAACTGTAAGAAACAGATTACTGTAGAATGAAATATCTACATGGTCGATATCTTGTTAGGGTTCCATGATAATTACACAAAGAAATTAGAGTGGGCTGAAGAACATATTTACTGGAGAGAACCAAATTGGGCTTATGTGCTCTTAACTGAGAAATCCAAATTGAAAATAAAATAAAAATTTTTCGACAATTGTTCAGGAAGTGAATTGGTCTGTACTAACAGAGGGCGGTGATGATTTGGGCTGGAAGTGGGATTGACCGTAGAACAGATTTCACATAAATCAAGGATTCTTACCACGAATGCAAATTAGGAAACAATTCTACAATCCTACTGCACGAATAGGAGAAACTTTTGGTCAAATCTCTAACAATTGCTCCGAGAACCGTTATAAATTTTTTTGGATAACATTCGATTTAAATGGACTATATGTGCGACGCTTTAAAAGAATTTCAGAAATTTACAAATGTATACAGAAACAATGGATTGATCAATTTTTTTCGGTCATGAGGAATTTCAATTCAATTTTCGTAATTTTTCATTTGGAGGCAACAGAGAACCGAACTTAACGATTAAAAACCAAAATAAAGCGATCTGCTCGAGTTTTACATCCCGCTATCGGTCATTGGAATTTGTTTTGACTAGTGTGCAGCCGGATCCGATTTTTGGCCGGACCCCGGATACCGAAACCAAAGAGATATTTTTGGCCGGATACCGGACCGGAACCGGATCCACATATAAAAAAATAAAAATAAAAAATCACTCTTTATACGCTTAATATTGCAGTATAGTTATTTCCAACAAAGATAATTTTTGCTACAATAATAATTGCTTTCATAAAAAAAATCTGTAAAAGCCGACAAAAGCAGACCGATTCTTAAACCCTTTTGACGCGGTTCTAAGTGCTTAACGTCGGTAAATAGATCAAAGAAATTAATTTTTTACACCACAATTTAGCTATTATAGATTATAAATATTAAAGAACGCTAATAATTAGCCTCCTTTTTAAATTTATTTTATAGTTGTTTGTTGTTTTGAATATCGTCCAAAATAAATAAATTCATTTTATACTACTATATTTATTCTTTTTTTAGGTTTTTCATTGTTATTTTAAATTTCGGCTTTTGACCGGATCCGAAAAAAAAATGGCCAAATTCGCCGAATACCTGATTCAGATCCGGTTCCGGCGGCATCACTAGTTTTGACTCAGTAGATCTGGTGACAGATATTAGATTATATTGATATATAGTACATTCTCATAATCACTAGTATTTATAAAATAAAAATAGAAAATTTAAAAGCTAAAAAGTATACCTGTCGAGTGGGAGAATGTTTAACATCCGGCGTAATGTGTAACAACTTCTCCACCAAACCCAAATCCCTCATTACCCAAGTATTATGTTTTTTCTCATTAGATTCATAAACCAGCTCGTGCAAATGTTCCAAATGTGATCTTAGCAACTCCCCAGGAGCTTCGTGCCATATCTCCAGATCGCATAACAAATCTTGAAACGCAGTTTTATTAGGAATAGCTGAAGATTCCCGGCCGCTATCCACAGTTCCAACCAACCCAAAGGCTAAATGCAGTATATGTGAATTCAGTAAATGTCTTTTACGTCGAAACAACATTGCTAGTGTCTGATAGCTTCTTCTTCTATCCATTTCAGCTTGAACAACCCTGTTGCTGCGCACCACGCATACTAAAGCTTTAACGCCAGCATAGAGACTTTCTTGATCTTGAGCCATGGCTATGAGGCCTAATAATACTGAACAACCGCCTACTGTATCTATAGTAGTTGCCACAGGTCTAGGGAAAAATACACGAACACCTGTAAAATGAATTTAAATCAGTCAATTTGTTCAAAGTCGGCGCCCCTTAAATAGAAATTGTTGTACTTAATGTTGATATAGCAATTTTCTTATTTTTTCAATATTATTTTAAAAACACTGATATTACCTAAGTAACCTATTACGACACCACCTAGCGTTCGGGCGGAACCAGCCAAATGTCCGGCCGAGTTATGAAGAATCCTTATTGGAGTTGCACTCTCATGGCTTGACATGCCTAGCTGCTTTGCTATATAAAAAAGATGCTTTAAAAAATACATCTAGGTGCAAAGTGGGAACACCAATTACCTATCGATTTATTATCGGCTCTACTATAAACTTTCCTAATTTTATTTAAAGTTAAATGGGACACCGCTTTAGCATTAAGGCCAAAAATTACTTTTTCTTCAGAAACTAGTTGAATAGGATCAAATGAGACAATATTGGGCGCCAGAAACGAGCCCATATAATGCGGGCCTAATTGAAACATTTGAGATACTGTAGTAGGAGGCAAAACCTAAAAGATAAAAACATAAAAATAAAGAAAAACCTTCCGAATTAATAATAATAAAACCTCTTCAAACAGATAACAAGGGCCTTGTTTCCAACATAATCTCGAGAATCTTCGCCATACAGGCGGGGTCCCAATATAACCATAAACTGAAGGAGCCGCATTCAAATTTACAGTGGAACCTGCGGGATTTTGAGAGATATAATGCATTTTTTGAATATGCACTGGTTGACCGTCAATATACAGAGCTAAAGATGAATTTTTTAATACAGCTCTATTAAGGACCACTACAATATGGTGCCATTGAGATTCTTTTAATAAATCGGGATACCAAACGCGGGCTCCAAATTCACCAGTACCGTCTGGTTCCCATTCACCTAAAATAATAAATTTAAAAAAAATCTTTGTTAACAAATATTGTATTAACTATTTGGCACTCGCATCTCTCGAGTGGATACCATTATAGCCTTATCTCTGGTGGATAGAACTATGGAAAGACAAATGGCGTCTTCTTTTCCTCCATTGTAGTTACGCACTATAGTTAATAAATGTACAGAATGTGGATCAGTTCGTGGGTCCGAGAATTTATCCACACAAATCCAGGTGGAAAAACTTAGTCCAGTTTGTGGAGGAAACAAACGATCTCCTGCAAAAACACAACCTTATTGTAATGGACTTTTTTATACTTTCAAACCACTCATTTAAAAAATATTTCCACTCTTTTTGTGAAACTGCTTCAGCAAAAGGCTGAAATCTATTTCTTGTAACCTATTTTTAACTACAAGGAAATAAAGATAAGACAGGAAACAAAATCTGAACTGTAAGGAGGATCCAATAAAATTTTTATTCTAGATGATTCAATAAATCCAGACTTTGACGTCTTCTATTTGGGTTTTTCTACATTTATATTGCAACTGTAGCAGAATGACAGTTTACTTCATCGTCAATCACATTATCCCATGAAATTTCAAGAGGCAAAAATCAGTGTACACTATACAGGGTGTCCCGTAGATGCCAAATCGTAGAAAAAATCTTTTCTACGATTTTTCCCTGATAACGTAGTGGGGCTATTGAGCAGCACTTACGGGGCACCCTGTATAGTATAATGTAGAAAAGTTTAATCAAAAACGGAATTTACGTAATTCAGCATACGTGTTGTCATGACAAAACAATTTTGAAATCATAGTATAGATTATGAACAGTCTCGATCTTCATTCTTCCATAAGACTAGAATGTCCATCTTTCACGTCAAAACCGATAACAGATATTTTCAAAGTAGTATAATACAATTTCTCATGTGGTGATACCGCAACTCTTGGAGAAATCAATGTTGATTAAATGCGATTGATGGGGACTTATGTTATCAACTCTATTTTATTATCCCTATATTCATAATCCAACTTACCTGATCCAATTCCGCCTAATATGCTAGTTTCCACTCCAGAAACCACACTGGGACCAGTCAGAGATTGCGGAGCGATACTCGGTAAATAAAGACACCCAAAACCTTCAGCTGACATATCAAATTCCACAAACGGAGGTAACGTATAGGAAGCCTGAGCTCTAAAATCTTTTGGTGTTGTCATAGATACAATTGTCTTCACGCGTGTTAAAGGAACAGGTCCACCTCCAGGCTCTGTGGATCCCAATGGTAGGCAACACAATGGATTTCCAAATCTATAGAAAACGAATAATTGGCAATTGTATTTAGAAAAAAGTTATTCATACCTTAGGAAGGTTCTTAAATCGATCGGTTCCACGGCTTGAGCAGCCAATCGTTCCAGCATATATTGTAGATGTGCATGTAATGGATGTGCTTCGTTCTGTAAGGCTGCTGAGCCGATTTCTAAAATGTAAGAGACGAAACCTTTGTCGCACATAAGTTGTTGATTTCGTTCGCTTCTCACTAATGATTTAATTACTTCTGCAATATACAACTGAAGGCTCAGATGGGTTTCAAAATCTTGATCCTGATTTATTAAACAAAATATAGTTTAAAATGATTATCTATCTGACATTTTTACCTGTATACAGGGTAAAAGTTGAAACATACAGATTACAACTCCTGGATGAACTATTACCGGTTCTGGCGATGGAGGCGTAAAATTTAAACTATTTACATTTGATCTCTTATTGTTTAAGGTTCCCTTGCTACTCTCAGGCTTAAAATGTTTCATAAAAGTTAAATAATACTGAAACGTGTACAAAATAACTTACCAACTCTACTTGTATGAGGCTTTGCTCTCGTGACAGTGACGGCGACTTAATTGCATATACAGCTGTACTTAAATTAGCTCTATCATAAAGATCTAAAGCTAAATCGTACATCATTCTATATAAAACAGTTGTATAAACTAAAGGAGGTGAAATTCCATCGGGAAAACTAAAATCATTATAATAAATATAAATGGATAGATTTAAATCAATTAATTAATTGTTACCTAATATTTGTCATAGAACCAATGAATATATTGTGAAACAATTCGTGATGATCATTAGCGGGTGGCTCAAAATCGTTTTCACTAATTTTGTCGATTTTCTCAGAAGAAAAACAACCCAACGATTTTAAAGTGTCACACAAAGTCATGCGACAAATCTCATAATAGAAAAATTTGGCATTGGCTGGTTCGAACCTCATTGCTATGCATATTGTTTGAAATACCAAAAGTAATAACTGTAGAATTTGAGAGTCTGGTTCTTGATTGCTCAATCTACCTTCTAGGCAACTCAACACCTTAGTGACATAAATAAATCCATTTGCCTAGAATTATTGATAATTTTTTTATTGTTTCATAAAATTTATTTCAAAATCTTTTTAACCAATCTACCTTTCTAAACACAGTTCTAGTCCTGTGAGATTCTTTTAAACATAATTTTAACGCCTCGAGAATATCAATTTTCAAACTAAGATCTGTAGGAGACGTAGCATGCAAAGTATTCAACAATTGGCCCATATCGTCATCTCCGCCACTGGATAAAATAAGTTCTTTTATAATTCCCAAAGCTGCATACCTAAAAATACGTACAAAAATGTAGTTATCGCCAAATAAAATATTGCTGACTATTCTTACCGACAGTCTAAAAACTGCACTAATCCATGAACGCATTTAGCTCCACCGCACTCTCGGAGTACAGACGCATTGGAGGCGTTACCACTTAAAAGATGTGTAATGGCTTCAATAATTAAACCCCCCAATTTTTCTTGTCCAGGAGGCATAGAATATTCTTTACCCTTAACAAATCCGATCTTTTTATTTTCAAGAAAACTGGCATAACGACTCAATAAAGTAACTATCACCTCCAACAAACCGACTTCTCGATAAACGTCCTTGAAAATAACGTGATGCTTAAGAATATTCAGGATAATTTTCATACATGATATACTACAGTCAACGTAATTTAAACTGTGCGACTTTAAAAATATTGACATGGATATGAGCTCTTTACAAGGAACGAAATTCAACGTAACAACTAAGAACTCTATCAGTTCAAACAGCTTTTTTTGAACTTCAGGTGGTTTATGATGGGCTTTCTCTGTAAACTGACTCAACGTATTCTGATTCTCTAGAATAAAATAATTGGCATTGTCTGAGTGGTATATGCTCGATATGGCATCTAGGATTGTCGAACAAACTAGTGTGGAAGAAGATTTAAGAAAAGTGTTTTGAAGGACGTGAAAAGCTTGAATATTCCTAACACTTGTGCCCCTACCGGAGGGCTGAGGCAATATGAAACTTTTCATTTGAAAAAGGGAGCCGGTGGAGGCTTGAGAGGGTTTTAATTCAATATAGCCGCACATACAAAGGGAGGTGATCATTAAGATCAAGTTTCTTATAGATTCTTGAGCCTCTGCCGATTTTTCACTTTCTAACCTAAAAAAGTTGTTGAATGAATTATCCCGAATTTATGTATTTAAGATTTTACTTTAACAGAAATTCTGAGAGGAAAACGTAACCTTGTGCCTGTCGAAAGTCGTCTAATAAAGTTGACGATACATCGCTTGAATCTTTGAGGAAACAAAATACTGTTACGAACATTTCTACTAATTCCAATGGTGCTAACTCAGGTACTTTTTTCATATTGTCTATACACAGCGCTACACAAGATTTATCTATAAATAAATAAAAAATTTTAAGATATTAAAATTTCGTTTTAAAAACTGACTTACTATGAATGTATCCGACTACTGGTGGTGTTAAACCATGCCTGGATAAAGTCATTAATACTTCTGCTGCACTTTTTCTCCACATAATATTATGAGAAGGGCAAGTTGAAGTTATAGCGGAAAATAGTAAACTTAAATCGTCTTTTCTCGCTAATTCTTCAGCTGATATTCGATGGCTACATAAACGAACCAACAACTGTATTTTAAAGTGAAATATTTTACATAAATAATAGAAAGATGACTTATATTTTACTTAAACCGAACCTGAACAAAGATTTTTTGCAGCAATATTCGACGTTCGTGGGTTGTAAAATCGCTATTAGAATCTTTAGTATTTGCGTCTTGTGCTGAAATCTCAGGTAAATCGAAAAAAATATATAAACACTTGACCAGAGTGGATGGAACTGAGACTTCTGACATCACCTATAATTTGACTTCATTATAAAAAGGAATCAAGGCGTAAAGAAACATATTCATAGAAGTGCCAAAGCATGAATTCTTAAATAAACTACCATAAGAATACATATTTATTAAGTTTTTACGGAGTTCCAGTGTTAAGACAACGAATTTCCATTGTTTTTGAAGTAATAAGAAACAAAAACACTTTAAAAAGATTACAATTTATACGAATAATACAAATAAGTGTTTTTTCAAGAATAACACTTTAACAACCCTGCGTATTGACAAATTTAAATGCTAATTTGATTTTTTACAAACCTGTATAAGTGATGAATTTCCAGATGCCAAAAGATTCAATGTAGATAACAACATCCAACCATTACTTGATTCCTCACAATTTTCAATTTCCAAAAATTTTGCAATTGCCAAACTTGCAGTCTCTGTGCTTTGATTTGAAGCACGTTTTCGAATTTCAGCGACCATTAAATGTGAAACTTGTTGACAAAACGCCAAAATATCCCAAAACTTTTCATTCATATCGCAAGACGGACTGGCCCCAAACACCTTTAAAAACAATAAACCAAATTATTATTTACATATTTGAAAAAAATCAAATTAATCTTACCTTACAAAACAGAGGTAACATGTTATAGAGTTTATCATCTTTTTCTTGCTCATTAAGTGGTTGGGGTGGATGCATGTATTCTAGAAACAGTTTTTTGAGATGCATCAATCCCAATTGCGTGTGAGATGAGGAGGAATCCGTCATATTTTCTGAACCAGAGGTCACAATTGAACCTCCGGCATTTCTAAGTTTACGCATTATATTCATTTTTGTTTTGGGATTCAATTAACTAAAAATAATTAATAATTTTATTAATGTCAATTGAATAGTTTGTTCGATTGGTAGAACGCTCTCAAAAAATTTTGAGATCAAAAAAAATATAAAATTGATAATTATAAACTAATTTTAAAATTTTCGGATGTGATGTGTTATTAACCATATTTATACCAGTCTTTTAATATGCAAAAAATCTACATATTATTTTAATAAAATGAAGGGGGAACCCATAGAATATCTTTTAATCGACCCACGCACTTCAATTAGCATGATTGACTATTATAAATAAATGAATAAACATCTGTACAGTTACATAAACTGAAAGTGTATGAGATATATTAATGTTCGATTTGGTCAGTTTCTTCGAAGGGTTTGATGAGGCAATGAAAATGGATTTGAAACAAAAAAGATCACAATTCGTTGTCTACAACGGAAGCAACATTATTTTTGTGGATGACGAAGAAGAGCGGTACGAACTTAATGTAAATAATAGTGAAAAGAAGCATCTTTCTAAGAAAAGTATACGTTAAACTTAGAGTGTGCATTCACAAAAGAGAATAGCAAAAGTGTGTTAAGCACCTAACCCACTTTCAGTTTATCTGGGCAGTTTTTATATTGAAATATCTCTGACGCGAAAGAGACATTTTTTTGATATTTTTTTAGTTCCATAGTTTTAGCATTAAAAGTATATTTAAATATCAACGAGTGATGTAAGAGTAGAAAATATTGCAGATGTTGTGGTTTCTTTGAATTACGATTGTTATCGTATTCAAAAAATATCTAATCCATAATGAAGATTAAAGTACTTAATAAAGATGGCATACATGAACCTAGTCATCGTACAAAATGGTTTTTAACTTTTCACTATTCTCTAGCAAATCCTATCAATTAAATATCTAATCAAAGAAAATTCTCTTTAAATTTATGACAACAAATTCCAATTAAAATTGAAAACCTAAAATAAAGGGCTTGTGGTTGTCATCGTTTTATTCCAGAAGGGATTAGCAAAAAAATCAATACATTTGCGTTTAAAACTGAAAATTTCATGTTGATGTCCTAACAAATCATAAAAAATATTTCGCACAAGCTACATACGATTTACAAACGTTTGCAATATACTACAAAATATCAGAACTCTACTGTTGAAATTGAAGAAAAGTAAATATAAAATTTTACATGAATGAATAGAAAAGTTAAATGAAATATTGACATTATGCTTTTATTAAATATTGGTCCCATGAAATCATGAGAATAACACAGTTCATACGATCATTCTGGAAGAAAAAATATAAAACGCGAACAGAACAAAAACGAACTTTTATTTTAATTATTTTTTTATATCAACCCAATTTTTAGATTGTAAATGTGTCTGAGTTTAAAACTATATAAATTGCGCATTTTACAAAGTTTAACGAACACTTATCTTTATTTACTATGCAAAATGCTTCTTTGCATATATATTTCTTACCTCAACGTTAACTCTTCCTTCTTCTTCCTTTTTTATTATGTACTTAATAACACCGCTGTAAACATACAACAAAACTTTCCTATTTTCTATTACCCATAGTTACTGCTACTTCTCACCTTTCGAGAAATTTGATATAACTGAAGCAAAAGAAAATATATGCAGTTCGCGCATTTTCAGTTTATTTAACTGCACAAATGTTTACTCAATTCTTCAGGCCAGTTAACCACACATATAAACTGATAAATGTAATTAGAAATGCTCAGCATGACTCAATTTTCTGCAAATCTGCAAAAGTTTTCTACTAATTCTGCAAATGAAATAATGGTTCAAAAGCGCGATGAAACGATTTTGAAGGTTTCAGAAAAAATACTTTCACGATGCTCATGATGATTGATCAAGGTGATCTCCAAATACCAGTGTATGGGTTGAACGTTAAGACAAAGAAGTATAATGTGGAAATATTAACAGTAAAAACAAAATGTATGGTATTCTCAGAAAAACCAAAACGATATAAGATACAGATGGATAATGGCATAGTGAAACAGATGATGAAATTCAAATAACTCGGTACTGTAATCGCTATCGCAATATCCTAAAAGAAATAAGCATAGAAGACAGAAGCAGCGCAAATAGCAGGATGTCTGATTTACACAACATGGATGAATAAACACATAAAAGGGAAGGCCAAGATCTAAATTTATAAAACAATAATAAGACCAATGATCACAAATGTGACCAAAACTGGAAAGTAAAGCAAAAAATTAAAGTGACAGAAATGCAAGTGCTTAGAACTAGAGAGTGCGTCCCAGAAGTAATATTCAAGTTCATTTAAAATACAGTGGTTTGTTTTTTGAAAAAACGCTCAGGCAGGTCAATTTTAATTTTTAACTGCAGGTCTTTTGATGGTTAACATTTGAGTATATCAAGTGATACAAAAACAAGTTTCGGTAATTTTTAATGGAAACACCCATTTTTCATTTCGTTTTTGAATTTTACCTTAAAGGTATACACTGCGTTTTTGTTGGACGAATTTATTCGATGAACAAATTTCATCGAACAAAATTGGTAAAATAGAGTTGTCCATAGACTTTAGTTTTGCTTCGAACTCTCCAATGTGTGTTTAAAATATGAAGCGAATATATTTTTGTGCAATGGCAGTTCTTTAAAACAGTCTCCGTCACACATTTTGGATGTGGTGGGTCGCCGAGCAAATCCGAGGTACAAATTACTTTCATCCGTTTTGTTCAACTGCCGAAATGACCATACATCTCAGTCTTCAGTCAATTTTGTACGATGAAATTTGTTCGTCGAACAAATTCGTCGAGCAAAGACGCAGTGTATGGAGGCCTTAAATTCTAAGTATGTTTCATGTGTCATATTCTATAAATAAACTTAACAATTATCGAGTAATTTACGATTGACATATAGATACCACTGTCTATATAGTATGTATAAATTAATATATGTATATCGTAAATTTCTCAGTAACTGTTGAATTTAGGGACAAGACATGCTATTTTTATATGCTTAAGCCAACTGGTATTACCCACAGAATACATTAAATTTTGATGAAAAAACATGACACTATTTATACGCCCTGTATAAAATGAAAAATTTATTTTTTGGGCATCTCCTCAAGGAAATTCGCCTATAACAGGGCTACAATTGGCAAAAAAACCATTCTAATCCGACCAGGGATCAACAAGATCTTCATTGTCAAAGTTTAATGAATTTTCGTGCATTAATTTTGACGATCAGTACATAATATTCTAAAGGGTGGTTATTTTTTGCCAAAATGCTGAAAGAGTGTGAACTTAATACTGGAGAACACTACAAATCTAATTTTCAATGTAAAGAAGGAATTTCATGTGGAAAATTGAAAAATGATTAAATATGTCAAGCTGTACTGTGTGCGAAGAAATAGTTTTAAGTAACTGATTTACATAACAAGGCAAAAAAGAACTTCTTGGAAGAGCATGCATATTCTGAACTCGATGCTAACTTATCTATAGAAACACAAAGATTAATTTCTGCGACAAACACGAAAAGGAAACTGTATTAAGAGTATTTCAAGAATTTTAAAACGAAAAAATAAATTGTTCCAAAACTAGACGAAAGAAGATCCAAAAAATATTATGAGGCCTAACGCTTCTAAATTTGAGGCACATTTTTACGGCATTTTAACAAATGACAATAATCTTAAAGGAAGTTTGGCTGGGCCATTTGATTCATTATTCACATAAACCTTTTTTATTCATTTTGTAGTTATTTGGGTTATCTAATCATAATGTACCTAAGGGATCGGATAGACAAAGATTACTAACTAAAAATTTGTAGTACCTAACGTAAAATATGGAAGAGACAAAATGAATTGTCAACTAATAGGGCTGTCAGGTAGTGTGGTGGAGTTGAAATGTATGTTTTTGAAGGGCGTATGTGGATTCCGTTAAATCAATTAACATACTTGAAACCTTTTTCCAATAATGAATTTCCAATGTTCAAATAAATGAAACAATTAGAGAAAAATGAAGCATTTATGAAATGTATTGAAACATTGAAGCAGGAATTCAGCATTTAAAACAATGCTTAAATGAAGAATGAAGCAAAAATTTCTAAAGTGCGATTTTCAAAAGAAAATCTGTAAAATCTAACCTTTCTTCAGTGGTAAAATGATTGGACATTCAAATATTGTTACGGTTAAAAAGGAAATATACGATCATGGCGTCCATCTTCACAATTAGCTATTGCTGATACTTTCTTAAATAACTTCCGATAGTTTGGCGGCTATATTATTAGTTATGGTTAATGAGTTTTGTATGCGATGTTGAACTGACGCCAATAATTTCTTTCACATTTGCAATATTGTTTACAATGTAAACTTTACATTAAGAAAATACATTTGTTTTTATTTTTCGATTATTATATCATCGGCTTTCGATGAGAGTGACACAAGTCAAAAAAAGGCATTTTTAGAAAAATAGATTTGAAGTTTTTATTTGAGAATTTTTATTTATTGCTCGTAATGGAAAATGTCAGAGACACTTGAGCCATTTACCAAGAACTATAGGTAGTTAGGAAAAAAGACTTTTTCAGATAAAAGGAGTATTAATTTAAATTATAATTACATAGAAATCTTAAAAATGGCGTTTTTTGACTTGTGTCACTCACATCGAAAACCGACGATATGTAATTTTTAATAATAAATTTATGATAAGCAGTACTTTATATTTAATAATAAACTTCATCCTTAACCCTGGAATACGTAAAATTTACGTGTTGATTTCATTAAAAACCATGCGTCTATTAAATAACAATAGTATTCCAGGGTTAAATGCTATAGAAAATATCAAATCAATGAATCAATACTAGTCTTTTTTCCAAATTATAATTTAAATTTGACTAAATGCTCTGAACATTAGTTTGCTACTTTTTTATAAATAAAATATTATTTCGACATTATTATTTTAGAATTAATTTTCTGATTGGTGTGAAGCTATGATAATTAATAAAAACATTGAAAAATAAAAAGTAGGTTCCACAAGATCGACGCCACTACTTCTATTTTGACATTTTACCCCACTAAAAAAGCTAAAGGATACTCACAGACTAAATATTTACAATTATTGCTAATTAATAATTGATTGGCCATTTGTTTTTTAATCTATATCACTTTGTAATTAAAAAAATTGATAGTCATAAGGTCTTGAATATTTTTGACCACAGCTACATCAAAGTACATTATTCAAAATCAGTTCATTATGTACAAAATTACGTGGGCATAACATATTTAATGTTTGCAACTAATTGTCAATGACCAATTTTAGAATAATAGCATATTTAATCATAGTTACGCTTAATTGAGTTTCTTTGCTAAATTAAAGTCATGACCTTATTTTTATTTGAAATTTAAGGAATAACAACTAAATTGTTATGCCTACCCTACTGCATATGTAAATTAGTTATATTACGCATAATATTAAATTTATCATACAAAAATCACATCAAATGAACTATTATTGATTAAAATCTACCATTTCCCATGAAGAAATGTAACATTTAGAAATATAATACAATCACTTACTCGATATATTTAATGAATACTGTATATTGTCGACTACCGCCTTTTGGCTATAAACAAACTGCTGACATTTCATTGTTGTTACAAATATTGAAATAAATCAAAATTTTATTCAACAACAGCGTAGTTGACGTCTTGTCATTTGAATAAAAATCAAACATATGAAAACACTGTTGCCGTTTTAGAACGTCTGGCAAATCAATAAAAAAATGACAGTAACTTGTTCACAGTTGCCACTTTGTTTGGATCAATAGTTCGCAAGTTTTCTTCTGAACTGTTTTAATCATTCTAAAAAATTCAACTTAAGGTAAATAAGAGTTAAAACTAAAAGGTATAATAGAAATTGTACAGTGAAGAAGTACTATATTAAGAAAATGTTTATATTATTCCTTTAAAATCATGATCAATATGTAAATCTGGCAACAACACTCTGTGAAATGTTTCTTAATTTAAGGTTATATATTCTTCGACTTTGTGTGTTTCAACATCTATTATAAGATTTTTATTTGAAAAGAGTGCAAATTTATAAAAAAGAACTTAACATGTTGAACGACGAATTGGACTCTTCAGAACTAGGCACATTAGAATATTGGGAACAAAGATACAAAAATGAAATAAAAAACTACTCTGATTATGGTGATACCGGTGATGTTTGGTTTGGAGAAGACATTGTGGAGAGAATAATCAACTGGTTGACGAAGAATATTGCAAAGACTTCAAAAATAGCTGATATTGGGTGCGGCAACGGACATATTTTAACTGAATTGGCTAGGCTCGATTACAAGGATCTTACAGGACTTGATTATTCACAGACTGCCATTGATTTGGCCCAAGCCATTGCCCAAGAACAAAAATTATCTATTAAATATGAAGTTACTGATATATTGGAAGGCTTAAAAGCTACATATAATGTTATACATGATAAAGGAACGTATGATGCAGTAAGTTTAAGTACAAATTCAAAGGAATCCTGCATGAAGTACATGATTAATGTACATGAAGCATTAAGACCGGATGGATATTTTATAATTACTTCTTGTAATTGGACGGAAAACGAGTTAAAGGATCATTTTAAACAATACTTTTTAATACATCAAACCATATCCACACCACAATTTAAATTTGGAGGAAAAGTTGGAAATGTAGTTTCAATTTGTGTTTTTGTCAAGAAATAAATTATTTTAAATTAATTTTATTCGACTTTTTCTGTTAGCAAATCGCTAAGGACCTGAAAATAACAGTTTAAGTACTGAAATACTAATCATTCTTTTCTTTGTTTGATTGCGAATTTGAATGTTCATCGTTTGGAATTAACACAGCACATGGTTTGGGAATCCAACCTCGTTGCCTTAGAAGAGCTGCTTGTTCTTCTGGAAGATTGCTTTGTATTTTTTCACCAAAGATCCAATGTCTAAAAATCAAAGTACACAATAAAAAAAAAGTTGATATGTGAATAGCTCTACTTTCTCCATCTGGTCACTTGTACTAAATCACCAACATCTAATTTCAGTCTGGGTTCATCAGTACATGGATAATTACAACATACTTTGATTCCATGAACAATTGGAAACCAATAACCAGAAGATGGTTTAATAATTTTGTAAGTTTTTGTTTTTGTACGCTTTTCGTGTTTCTGTTCAATTTGTTCAATCTAAAAAGGCTTTTTTAAAGGCTAATTTACAAATATTTAATTATCTACTGTTAAAGTAAACTCATGACACCCATCTCTAACTGGAAAGTCAATTCCATTGCCCACTGGTTGCCCATATAAAGTAAAAACTTGTCTTAAATTTTCTTTCCAACCAAGATCGTAGGGATGAATAAACGTTTCATTTTTATTATTTCTACGATGATTAGCTTTTGTAAGGATCCAATCCTCAATGCCAGTGCAATTTTTCAATATTGAACGTACCTGTAATATTTTTTTAATCTAAGGAAATGAAAGCCACATACATACCTGAAGATATAATAACATTCCTACTGCTATAACAACTCCTAAAGCAAAACCTGATGCAAGAACTGTAATTATCATGCCTCCAACTCCTAAGTGAACTAAAGGAACATTTTGGACTTTGTAGTAAATGTAATTATTTCTATAGAGGGCTCTAAAATGGTTAATTATTTTAAAACTACAATTGTTTAAGGGAGATATTATTTACCTGTACAGCGAAGACCCTAATATTACACTAGCCTGCAGACAACCTATGGTGGCGAAAAATAAAAAATAAGTAAAATTGGCATGATTTCCCCATCCAACACAATTGTTTATCCACGGACAGTGATGATCCATTTTTTGTACACATCTTCCACCTGTTTAAAACCAAAAATAGATTTAAATATTTTCTATCATTGTATTATGTTCAAATATGATTTTTTGTTTAAAATTTTCATAATTATCAAACAAAAAAGAAATGGGACTGAAAAATAAATGTATAATTATATAATAGCAAATAGAAACACTGCCACATAAGTATGGTTAAAACTTTCGGAAAATCATTCCATTTTTTTTTAATCAGGATTTCAGAGTTGAATATTTGGTGTATACACCCGGAGTTTCCACATAATGTCTCTACACTAATAAGGCAAATTCTATATACTGGTTTGAGATATAGCCAATCAATAAAATTATAAGTTTTAAAGTTTTATTATGTTTTGCCATGAAATTTCACTTTGGCTTGGAGAAAGCATCCCACCATAAGCATACGCGCTTTTGAACCCTTTTTGCCCATGAATATAAAGCTTTTTTNAAACCATTTTATTCCTTTTTTCTGAATAGTTATTGTTTAACAAACACACATAATACTTTTGAGCACTATTTAAATAAAAAAATGATATTTCGCAAATCCGGGAAATTCGGAGAATTTCGTTTTTACTGAAGTATTCTGGATAGTTCTCCTACCGAAAGAACATATCAGTTCAAATTTAGGCAAAACAGGTTTTATTTGCAACGAGCTTAAATGCACCGGTAAACAAAAAATGTTCGGCCCTGTCAAAAAAAGTTCGGCCCTGTAAATATTTTTCTTACCTAATTTTAATATCTCATTGAGGATATGTTGGACTATCATTCCTGTAAAAAGAAAAGAAATCGCCCTAAAAACAAAAAAGTTATTTACGATTAAAAAAGGTGTCCCTTTATTTTGGGCCACAGTATATCGAAAAATAGTTAAATGGATTACGAATTCTTCTTTTTCTTCCAGTTCTTAATATTCAGACGTACCAAATGCTACATTGTAACGCTTAACCACTTAAGGATGGAATTACTTCGTACCTTTCTGCGAAAAATCGCTATTTTTTAATTTTAGAT
Organism: Hypothenemus hampei; assembly: GCA_013372445.1. Classification (NCBI taxonomy): domain Eukaryota; kingdom Metazoa; phylum Arthropoda; class Insecta; order Coleoptera; family Curculionidae; genus Hypothenemus; species Hypothenemus hampei. Next base: position 79,456 of record JABRWK010000232.1, on the reverse strand, counting down.
TTAGAAAGAAACTAATGTACCTAATCGTAATCAAATATAAATAGGTTCGACGATATTAATATTAATATTAATTACAATTAGCCATTCTGGGTTAACTCGGGATAAAGGAAATTGCATGCATTTCGAATCATGAATTAATTGGGATGATGACCTTAAGCGGTTAATAGTCTAATGAAAGATAGAAAATAAAAAAAATAATTCTTCACTTTAATACCTCAATAACTCCGTCAATTTTTCAAAAAGAATATTTCTTATAGCCCCTGAAGACTGCTCTACAACGTACTACAGAGCTGATTTGCCATTTAAGACCTACCCTGTATATTATAATGTATAAACCGAAAAAGCGATATATGAAGTCTAGTATTATTTTCTTCAAAAGTCTCTTGTTTATGTTGAATCGTAAACGCAATAAAAAAAAGATTTCTTTTGGAGTCTTAAAAATAAGATTCGAATACTATTTTGATTCATCCAATTTCAAATTTCAGGCAGTAGCCGTCCACGGTCTGCAAATTATTAGGCCAATCTTAATGAGCGCTTTATTGCCATCCCAATATATCTATCCTAGACAGATTCTATTGGATTATGATCGGGAGTTAAGACTTAATAATCTATGGTTCCAATACCAATATGTATTCTTAAGCTACTTGAGGTGTATGAAATAGATATATACAGGGTGTCCCATTCAAAAGTGCACGCTTGGATAAGTCTTAAACGGTACGTTGTATGAAAAAAAGATTAAAAAAAAGTTGTCCGGTTAAGAGGGGGACATATATTTTTGGATTTTTTTCATCACTGTAACTTCAAACCCTTAAGGGTGGCGGCTTCACCCCTAATTTTTTAACCATGGGTCAAGCGGCACAGCAAATTGAAGGTATTTCAAAATTGCATTTAGGGATGTAATTAAATTTAAAATTTATCGATTCGTGTTTGAAAAAAATAAAAAAAAAGGTAAAAATTAAAAATTTGTTCTTGCAATATCTATTGGGTTTTCCATACATGTTGTAAAGAACTTTTCTCTTAGAAATGAGGATCTTAATCGTTGGTTAAATTTATGAAAGTCATTTCCCTAACACTCTGTATGTACAGTGCTTCCGTAAAGTAGCGGATAAATTAATTTAAAATTCATGGGTTTGTTTTTAAGAAAAACGCTCAGACCCGTTAATTTTTATTTTTGAATGAGGGTTTTTTGATGGTAAAGTCATTTGTACAGGGTAGTCCAAAAACCAGATACGGCTACCAACTTTGTTTTTTCAAATGGAAACACCTATTTTTTATTTCATATTTAGATTCTTCCTCAAATTCTAAGTATGTTTCATGTACCATGTCCTATACTTAAGCGCAACAGTCACCGAGATATTAACGGTTGAAATTACATATGAATATGGTTGGGATTTTATGTTTGACATACAGCTATCAATACCTATAGATATATTCATATGTAACTTCAATCGTCAATATCTCGGTAACTGTTGAGTTTAAGTATAGGACATATTACATGAAACATACTTAGAATTTGATGATTTTAGATTTGATTTGATTTGATGATGTTTACTTTCAATAACGTACTGTTTAAGAGTTATTCGAGCGTGCACTTTTAAATGGAACACCCTGTATAATATTCGTATCTCGTATATCCAAAGAACTCGTTCCTGGTTTGTTTTTGTTTCTTATATTTTATGAGTTTAAAGAACTATATTTCCCATTGTTCATTAGAAACCATAAATTTCTTCAATGAGAACAACATTCTTGCTTTGACCATATCACCCTATAGCAACCATAAAACACAATCTTTCGACCGTTGTTTTTTTGACAGTTTGAACAAATTTTATCCCAATGAATGCGAAAAATGGATGAAATATCATCCCAATCACGCAATCACGTCTTATTTTCAAGTCGTATAAGGTGGATAAATCTAGTTGGAAACCAAAGAATCGCAGGACATCAAAAGAAAATTATATTCGAAAATCAAAGAGATTGAAAAAACCTGCGGTCGTGTCATAAATGCAAAAAAAATCTACAAAGAGCCTATTATTATTGAGAATTGGATAAAGTGCTTTCATTGCTAATTATGGTGGTATGACAATTGTATCAGTTACTCAGGTATAGATAACTTTGTAAGTGATTTGTGTGATGAGCAATACAAACTAATTATTTTCTTAGTCTTAACCCGTCTGTACGATAATCTAGAAATATTATGTTTTTATTCAATGTCGATTTTTTAATGGTACTAAAATATCGCTATTAATTTAAGATTTTTTTCCTCGTTTCGCTTTAAATTTTTGCTTATTTAATATCCAGTTTCTGTAGAATTAGAATAAAAATAAACTCTGCATTTAAAGAAAATAATTTAGTAGAAAAGCTACAAGTTCCTTGCAACGACTATTAAGATAGACTAACATGATTAATAAGAAAATAAGCACGTTGATTTATTCTTAAATGAACAGTTTAATTTCAAAAAGCAATAAACAATACTAAAAATAACAATAAACATTGGACGAAAAGCAGCACATACGAAAGCACAAATTACGAGAAGATGTAAGAAATTATAGAGGCAGAGATAGAAGAATTTTAATTTATCCGTCAATAGTGGACCATCAGAAAGTATGACGATACCTTTGAATGTCAGTTGATATGACTGCAGCTAATTAGGTACTACGTGTAGTTCATACACTATTCTAATTTTCGAATGCCCTTATTGATAAAATGTATGTACGAAACATTTACTAACGTTGAAAATTAAAAAAAAAGATTCTGTTTGTTTGATAAATACATTAAAAATTAATATAAATAAATTAAAATGAATTGAAATTACAAAAGAATTTGAGTAAATCGAAAACATAAGTTTTTAACTAATAAAATATACCGAGTGTTTACGAACTATTGACTTTCTTTTAAGGGCTAATTAACCATCTTACAAGCAGTTGATTGAACTCAAATTACCTTAACGAAAGTTGCATAATAAGAGTGATATGATTTTTTAAACAAGTTACTCCTATGATAATTATAAATTATTTAAAAATAAATTGCTCTTGTTATGCAACTTGCGTTAAGGTTTTTTTGGGTTGAATCAGCTTCTTTTAAGGTGATTAATCACCCCCTTAAAAAGAAAATTAATAATTCGTAAACACCCTGTATAAACTAAAAAAATGTAATGACTCATGGCCTTATTAATTTAATACATTTATTGTGGTATTTTTTGCGCTTAAATACATTTTGGCAAACAGGCATGTCACTGTGGCGTTTGTTTCGTAATGACGTAATCCCAAAATTATAATGAACTTTGGTTTCTTGGCTAGCAACAGTTGGCAATTTAATAACGTCATACGTATATACAATGGTTTTTAAAATAAAACAACTGTATCAGTATTTTATATAGTAATTAACCGATTTCCGAATTTTTCCTCTAAATACGGCCTTTTAATTTGCGCATTATGAATTTGCCCTCTGTCTTTTTGAAAAAATATACTGTTTAAATGCGCCAAAGGATTCTCATTCGTTAATTGAAGAATGATATTTTGCAATATTTTAAGATATCGCTTTCTAGTTAATGTTCCTTCATATTTTCAAAATAAAACACGCTCATTTGGATCGAATCTACCTTGTTACTTCCAATGAAATAATAAGTGACAATTTACATTTGACTACTATTAAGAGGGTCGATTTAAATTTACGGAACCATTAAAGTACGCCTCCTCAGACTATAAAACTCTTACTACAGAATTCGCATGGATATTGCTCATGAACAAAAACCAATTACAGAAATTCATTCTTCGTTCAAGGCGTAAATTATGAATTAATTTATATTTTTATATTTTGTATTTATATTTTTCAGTGTTTTTGAATTTTAGATTTGAACATACCTGTACTGCTTTCGATTTCCCTACGCGAAGTCACTGGTATTGCCTGACAACTTGTCAAAACATTCACTTCAATTCACTTCAATTTGATTATTTCTAATGTTCTATATCTGAAAATGAGGTTTACCAAAAGAGCCACAATTAACCAAATATAATTTACATCTGTGAAATATTATTTTATTTGGATTACTTCATTCAGGAAAGCTTAAAGTAGATCATTTATTTTAAAGTTAAGGACTTACTAAACATTCGCAAGTTAACAAAACTGTTGAAATATAATTTGGACGCTTGATCTATATTTTCGCTGGAGTAAATAAAATAAGATAACATGTAATTTTTATATAAATATAGGTAGAAATACTTATTATACAGGGTACACAGGCCAAGCCATTAATTGTAGATTCTTGGTACTTAAATAATTAGACATTTCTTGTACCACTAACTCAGACTTTTTCTGTTGATAGTTTTATATTCAGCATAAAGGATGTTCAAATTAGTAAAAAAAAATACTTTGTAAAATAACTTTGTTGTTTCTTAACATATTTTGTTGAAATTTCGCAATGGTGTAAAGTTTTTTTCCTTATAATTTGGAAAAATAATGAATAAAGAGGTGAGGCGTGTACAAGCTTTTTTATGCGTGCGTCTATGGTGAATATGATGAGTTTTTTAAGTTAGCTGTTTCTTTATCTTGATTTATTTGTTCTTGTACAATATGGTATTACCATTTAATTTTAAGATATCCGAGCTTATTTTCCTTTAATACAGGATATCTTTTTTTTTGTCAGACACGTATTTTCAAAAATATAATAAATTGTCACATGACTATTTTAAGTGTCATGTTATAAATAAAAGATTTCTTTTAAATTAATTAATTAATTAATTAATTAATTTTTTGAATATATGTTCTCCACATAAACAAAAAACGGGTACCGTGTATTGGAGTGCTATAAGTTGAAATATTTTATAAGCTACAAAAAAAGTATTTTATTTTACTAACTTCAACACCTCATATACTGAGTATAAATCGTCAAAGGAAAAAGTAGAATAAAAAAGTTTTATTATTTTTATACAAAAAATCTATAGTTAACGGCTTGTGTTTACCAATAATTTGTTACACAACAATAAAATAAATTAAATCAAATATTCTGTTGAACAAACAATTAATAAATATAAGTTATTAAATAATTTTGATAGTTAACTAAAAAAAACTTTCACGAAATAGTAAAAAATGGTTTTCTTCGATTTTATTACAAAAAAATATAAAGAATTATTTATTTATAAAAATCTGCTAAAAGACAAACATAACGATATGAAAATATACGAGGTGCCCCGCTCAGAAAAAATATATGTTTCATCTACAGGGTGTTTCAGAGTTGTGGTGACAAAAGTCTAGGGGAGATTCCTCTCAAGAAAATATGACCATTCACCAGTGGCGGAGATGTGGATATCATGTATTATTAAATTTGTATGGAAAAAAAGGAAAAAAAAAGGACACTTATAACTCCGTTATTGGTGAATGGTTAAAGCTGGTAATTTTTTGAATTAGGCCTACCGATATGCTAAACTCATATACGAAATTTGGTTAAAAAATCTTAAGCCGTTTGGAATTTAAAAAATAAAGAAATGTCCTTTTTTTTAAACTTTAACACCCTGTATCTCGGAAGCAAAGCATTTTAGGAAATATGTTCATAGGAAGTTTTTGTCATATTTTCTTGAGAGGAATCTCCCCTAGACTTTTGTCACCACAACTCTG
>JABRWK010000232.1:33173-73440 GCA_013372445.1 Hypothenemus hampei | reverse complement strand
GGCCATGGAATCCTACTTATGCAGCCGTTAATGGTATTGGTATTGATTCTTATTACGGGCATATATTGCTGAAGGCAAACCCTAAAAATAAATTTAATCCTAGTCAATTTGACGGCATTCCACGATTGGCTATTGCCTCTACTAGAACTGAAGAAGGGATTAAGGACATTTTAGATCGAGTATTAATTTTTGTTTAAAAATATATGATTTCTAAAATTTCAAATTTCAGTACAAAAACAAATGCGACGACTTAGAATTCATTCAACTTTCCCAAGATTTATTTACTAAACCAATTTTAGGACACCTTTATCGAGATGTGTATAAGAGACAGATCCTGTAGTGCGGAAATACCAAAATAATAAAATCTTCATATTGTACAGGGTGTATAAAGAGTGTCATGTTTTGTGCATCAAAGTTTAGCGTCTTCTGCGGGCAATATCAGGTGGCTCAAGCATTCGAAAACTATGCAGTCATGTAGCCTGATGTCTAATGAGTATTTTATTTTTTTAGTTGCCCCTCTATCTTGAACCCTTCTAGAGATATTCAACTTTTCAAGACATCTTGCATTATATGCATTGACAATGAATATCTTCCCAACCCCTAGTCGGATTTAATGATTTTTTTTTCAATTGAAGCCCTGTTATGGATGAACTTCCTCCAACAAGGAGATGCCCAAAAAATAAAATCAACATATTGTACAGGGCGTATAAATAGTGGCATGTTTTTCATCAGAGTTTAATGTCTTCTGTGGACAACTGCAGGTAGCTGAGACATATGAAAACTATACAGTGGATTACATTATTACATTATTAGATAGGTTATCATGTGTCCAGTGAATACAAACAATGATCATTTTGCGCTAATTTTATCCTCTAGCTTCATAAACTGCATCTAGAAAAATGCAAGATGTCTTGAAAAGTTGAATATTCTAGAAGGATTCAAGATAGAAGGGCGACTAATAAAACAAAATACTCATTAGACATTAGGCTACATGACTGCATAGTTTTCGAATGCTTGAGCCACCTGATATTGCCCACAGAAGACGCTAAACTGTGATGCACAAAACATGACACTCTTTATACACCGTGTACAGTATGAAGATTTTATTTTTTTGGTATTTCCGCACTACGGTGTACTACCGTACTACATTCACCCATCACAGGGCTACAACTAAAAAAAATCATTAATATCCAACCAATAGTTAGGAAAATATTCATTGTCAAAATTTAATGCATTTTCAAGATATACGTTAATTTTGACGGTCAGATAGTTTCTGAGCATTATTTATATTTTTTTATTAAAAATGAATGGATAACATGTATATTAATTATATCTTTCAACCTATTAAATATTCGCTTTTTGTCAATAGAACCATTATTATAGAGAATTAAATTTCCTACAGAATCATCATTTAATATATTCTAAAAAATAAAAAAATTTTAATAGTTTAAAAGTGATATTTTTAGGAAAACAATATTAAATACTTTTTCACTTCGTTATTTAAACTTTAGTATCTTTAGTCGCTATTTTGACAATAAGTTATTCTTTTAAATTAAATAGAAACCTATCGATTTTTATTTTTCGTCCGTTTCTACGTTAAATTTTCTTTTCAACCATCCGTGACAAGTTAGTATTTTTTTTTCAACAATATTAGAAACATTAGAAACGCCTACAATCTACAATAAAGAAAAAATACCAACGAGCCGTGGAGTAGGCCATGGAACAATAATATTGCTCAAATCAGTCATTTTTAACTTTAACAATTTAAAATAACGTTCTAGATAGTCTCTTTTTGTTAGTTAATTAGTCATTTACGTTATGATTTATATAAGAAGTGAACAAGTTGACATACTATCGGTTTTTGAAGATTGCAGTTGAATTGTAAGAAATGCGCGTATAACGTATAACGAGTTTTCCCCTAAGCGACGTCAACGAACTTTTCATATTTTCATAAAATAGAAAAAATGTCTAGGAAAGAACCTATACATAACAACAAAAATAATAACAAATTGATTGTAAATGAAAAAGTCGAAATAAATGTTCTCGCGTTTAATCAATTAACAAAACCGCCGAGACATGTCGATTTTGATTTAGAGGAGGAGTAATTTTAACGTAGAAATTCACTCGCCCCTTTCAACCCTTTATCTTCTACGACTCCCGTACTCAAATAACTTAAATTGGAAGGGGAATTGAGTGATACCTCATTTTAAAAGGGTTTTTACTTCGGTACCTTAATTTTTAAAGTTAAATGATGCGTTGCCAAGTTAGGTGCCTGTGAATATTAAAATATATTTTATTTATTAGCGTTGCAATTGCATTAACACTAATATTTTCCATTAAAATAATATTTTTGCGGTGATAAAATATTTTAATAAATCAATGTTCCTCTCATTCTGAATAATATTTAATACAAATAATTGAATAATTTTTCTTTTTTTTCTTCATTTAAAAAAAAATTAACATCAGAATTGTTTTGTAAAACCATTATTTTATGAGATTTTCGAAATATTGTTTATTATTTTTTGTAAGAATAACTGGCTGTTTTCAAACTCCTGTGTTACATTGAAATATATATTTTTGTTAGAATAGATCTGCAAGTCGCTATAATATTCGTTTATAATTAAATTATAAATTTTATCGTTTTAAATCATCAGGTTGAGTTTGGAAACATTCAAATTTACGTGTTTCAAAAAAACCTCTACTGGTTTTAAATATAGTCATATTACAGGGCATTCAATTTGTCCTCTTGTACTAATACATTTCTCAGCGAATCTATCATCCAACTAATTTTGAATTAGACGAAACTAATTAGGTGGAGCTCCATCTTGTTGAAAATTTTAAAAATTTCTTATAAGACATTTCGACCATCTTGATCTTCCAGTTATCCTTAATTTATTCAATTATGAAATTATCAAGTTTTCAAGTAAGTTTAAATAGAGCATTGTAACAGTTTTGTCAATAATGGAAGTTTCAAGAATTATTTTTTTCTGCTCACTGTTTGTAGCGTCTTCTTTAACCCACATACTTCTGAAGTCCTGCATATAAAACGGAATATGTACTTTAATTCTTACTTCAGGATTAAGTGGATTAAGTTAATGAGGATTTCATCACTCCAATATGAATAGTTCTGCTTATTGACACGACTTATCTGAAGAAAGTCACTTACTGAAGCAAAGGTTTTTCAATAAGAAATATTTTTACTAATTAAATTGAATATAATTTCTTAAAGCTCAATTCTCTTATCGAAAATGTCTTGATGAAGTTTCTGTAGAATTTGCATTTCGTAAAGATAGAATCCCTTTCATTTTTTACGCTGTTCTTAAAGTTCATGTGTTTGACGTAATTGTATACATAGCGAATTAGTTGGTTCTGCAACGCAGAGTCCTAAAACCTCTATTTCAGCAGTTTCATTTAAAATGCGCCGATTATTTTTTTTTCTTTTTTTATTTACAACCGAACCCGTTTCAATAAATTTTAATATTAAATCCAAAATATATCTACGATTAACATTAACATTGGGATTTCTGCGTTATAAACTTTTGTCTTTCTTTTTGCGCATCTTCCTTGTTTCTCATAACTGAAAATCAATTCGGTTCTTTGCTGATGTATGATCTCTTTGAATTATTTACAAATGTAATATCACATTTTTTTAAAACTTCAACTAACTTAATAACTACTAATAAATTAATGTTAATTAATTAACATCAATTAGTAAGTAAGGCATTATTCGCATAGCTCATCCGCATAGGTTGGCTTTTAACATTTTAATAACGCAAAAAAAATTTAATGACAAATGTTAGTGTTAATGCAATCAAGACACTCATAAAAAAAGTATTTTATATCCTTAAGCGCCTAATTTGGCAATGTAGTCTTCAAATCTAAAAGCTATGTTAATAAAGAGAACAAAAAGGTCTTTAAACTGAGATATCGCTCAATTCCCATTCCAATTTAAGTTATTTGAGTGGGGAGTTTTTGGAAGATACCGGGTTGAAAGGGGCGACGGAATTTCTTCGTCAAAATTTTCCCTTTCCCTTCAAACCAAAATTGACATATCTCATCGTTTTTTTTTCGAGAAATAAAGTGTGGAAGTTTTCACAGTAACACACTCTAGATAGACTAACTATTTTTCTTTCAATAACCAGGCCATGGAATCCTACTTATGCAGCCGTTAATGGTATTGGTATTGATTCTTATTACGGGCATATATTGCTGAAGGCAAACCCTAAAAATAAATTTAATCCTAGTCAATTTGACGGCATTCCACGATTGGCTATTGCCTCTACTAGAACTGAAGAAGGGATTAAGGACATTTTAGATCGAGTATTAATTTTTGTTTAAAAATATATGATTTCTAAAATTTCAAATTTCAGTACAAAAACAAATGCGACGACTTAGAATTCATTCAACTTTCCCAAGATTTATTTACTAAACCAATTTTAGGACACCTTTATCGTGGATACACTTTAGTGGGCCTGGAACGGCCTACACCAAAGATTGAAGTATGTATATTTAAGTCCGTACTTAAAAATTAAATAAAGTAAATTTTCATTTTTAAGTACCATCAAGGCACCAAGCGTCCCATCTGGTTCGTGTTTTCTGGAATGGGTTCGCAATGGAATGGCATGGTAGGCGACTTGATGAAACTCCCAATTTTCGCAGACTCAATTCAACGTTCTCACAATGTCCTCAAATCGAAAGGAGTTGATTTACTTCATATTATTTCAAGTGATGATAAAACCATATTTGAGAACATCTTGCACTCATTTGTTGGCATTGCTGCAATTCAAGTATGAGTTAGTTAGTTAAAAAAAATTTCAAAATAATTATTGAATCTATAAATCAGATTGCCTTGACTGATATCCTTAAAGCTGTTGGTATAGTGCCAGACGGTATTATTGGTCATTCAGTAGGTGAACTAGGTTGCGCATACGCAGATGGTTGTGTCACTGCAGAGCAAATGATACTTTCTGCTTATTCCAGAGGTATAGCCTCATTAGAAGCAGAATTGATTCCAGGAATGATGGCTGCGATTGGAGTTGGTTATAACACCATCAAAAGTAAACTTCCTCCTACAATTGAAGTAGCTTGTCACAACGGTCCTGATAGTGCTACTTTATCTGGACCTCGTGAAGATATGGAGAAATTTGTTGCTGAACTACAAGCACAAGGGATTTTCGCTAGGCTAGTTAATGTGTCTAATATAGCATATCACAGTCAATATATCAAGCCTGCAGCTCCATTGCTGTTAAAATATTTGAAAAATGTTATTCCCGAGCCTGTTAAGAGGTCTCCCAAATGGATTTCTACTTCGAATTTAGAAGATAAGTGGAATACCGAACTGGCTCAATATTCTTCAGCGGACTATCATACTAATAACCTTTTAAGTTCTGTGTATTTCGAAGAAGGTTTGAGGCACATTCCCAAGGATTCGATTTTAATTGAAATCGCCCCTCACGGATTGCTGCAAGCCATTTTAAAAAGATCTTTAAAATCTGGATGTATAAACATTGCTTTAACTCAAAGAAGTTGTGCCAGTGGTTTAGAATATTTACTAAATGCTCTTGGAAAGTACGTTTATAATTTAAAATTTGTCTTAAAGGAAAGCAATATATTTCTAGGATGTATTTAGCTGGTATGGATTTAAGTGTTGGTAATATTTATCCAAGAATTGAGTATCCCGTTGGAAGGGGTACTCGTTCTTTGGCTCCTTTAGCGCATTGGAATCACAGTGAAGTATGGAGAACTGGTTTGGAAGCTAAACTCCACTCATTATTTAGCGTCAATGACATGCAAGTCACATTGAACAGTGAAGAGTTTCGAGAATGCGTTGGCCATCAATTGGATGATAATATCATCTTACCAGCCAGTTTTTATTTGGTAAGATTTTAACTTATACATATATATATGTAAGTTAAAAAACTTTTTTTTTAGAATATAGCATACCAGCTCATAGCAAACATTACTAGCGAACGAAAGGAAATTGTATTTGAAGATTTACACTTCCGAAAAACTCTCATCATTCCTAAAATTGGTTCAGTACCTCTTCATGGAATGGTCCAAAAAGGTTCTGGAAAATTTGAAATTACTTCAAACAAGGAAATCATTGTAACTGGAAAAATGACTTTCCCCCAACCAACTGAACAATATATGTTGGAGTCTACTAAAATTGAAGTTGGCGACGACCACGTAGATTTATCTGGGAGTGACGTTTATAACGAATTGCAACATAGAGGGCACAAATACGCAGGACTGTTTAAAGCAATTAAAAATTTGACTTTATTAGAAAAAGGTTCAGTTGCAAACATTCAGTGGAATAATAAATGGACTATGTTTTTGGAAGCAATGATTCAACAACAATGTCTTCACGTGATTAATTTACCATTTGAATTCTAATACAGATTTATAAATTATGATTTGTAGTCGGGAGAAAAATATCAGGATATTTACGTGCCAAAAACTATTCAAAAAATCTGCATAGACCAAAAACTCTTGCCTACTGAAAAAACTGACCTCAGAGTAGATTATGAATATTCAACAAGAATTCTTTCCACTGAGGGGTTACAGCTGATCGGCATGAATGCTGCTCCTTTAGAAAGGGAAACTAAAAAGAGTTATTTAGATACTATTGAATATATACCTTTAAATGGCAGCGAATTTGAGGTAAAATTTGTTGTTGACAACTTAATAAAATATTGTATGCCATTTTCAGAATATGGAGACTGGAATTTGCGTAGCATTGCAGCTTATGTTGGAAAATTTCGCCGACCAATATATTACCAACGTAATGATTACAGAAGTCACTGGCGATGAACCATTATTGGAATATATAAATTCAGCTTTAAGTCAATATGGCAGACTGAATGTAAATTTCAATAATTAATATGATAAATGAAACCTTTATAGTATTATATTTTAGCCAAACATCGTAACTGTTAAAGAAGTGAAGCAAATTGTTGTGCAAAGTGCCTATCCCTTATTGATTGTTCAAAATGCACCACTTAGTGAAGAAGTAGCCAAGATTGTATCTTATTCACATGCTTTCCTATTGGTTAAGACTGATAAGAATGTTCTCTCCTATTCAAACATTGTAGAAGTAATGAATTTCAGTTGCAAAGGTCAAAGTTACTCTGTCCTAAGAAAGGTAAGAATATTTAGAAATATTAAACGTATATTGTAATAATGTTAAAATATTAATTATTTCAGGCTAATATTGATGATGTAACAGTTGTTCCTATTAAGAATGACGTTCTAACTATAAAAGATCTAAAGCGCTCTTCACTTACATGGGTTTCTGAGCTTATTAAAGCCACAGAATCATCAAATAATATAATATTCCTCATTTCGACTGTGATTCCTTTAGAAGGTTTTACTAGTTTCGTACAAGAACTCAAAACACAACCCAATATGGACAAAGTTAGGATTATAGTCAACTTGGATAAAAATTCTAATATCAACTTAAAAGATCTGTATAAAAAAGATTTGGTCTTATCTATAATCAAAGATGGAACTGTAAACGTTTACCTTCCAATACCAGTAAAAGTTAGGGGAACAGCTATTCAAAACACTATGCATTGCAACATTCCGAGAAACAGGACCATCAACTATTTAGGATTGAATCTTGTAGATGTAACTTTAAATCCTGCAACTGAAAAACCTGTAGAACTAAATAATCTAGATTATTCTGGGACATTAAATAAAGGGCAAAAAATAATGGGATTAGTTTCTCTAGACAAAGATACTTCTAGTTTAGTGTTTGATCCAGTTTTAAATTGGCCTCTACCTGAACATTGGAATATTGAAGATGGTGCAGCTAGTCCATATGCATATGCCATTGTATGAAACATATTAGTTTTATAATATATAATGTATAATATATTACCTTTTTTTTCAGGCTTATTATATTCTCTTCATTAAAGGTGAGATAAAGCCTGGAGAAACCGTATTGATTCATGCTGGGGCTTCCGCAATTGGTATTGCAGCTATTTCCATTGCTATTTCCGTCAATTGCACTGTATACACTACTGTGTCCAACGACAAACAAAGTGAATATTTAAGATCTAAATTTAGAAAGGTATGGAAATAAGGTTATTTCGGAGAATGATTAGGTGAAAACGCTTTTTTTTCAGTTAAGAGAAGGACAAATTTTCAGCTCAGAAAACGCAAGTTTTGAGCCTTACCTGATGATGGCAACTGGAGGAAGAGGTGCTGATATTATCGTCAATTGTCTTTCGGGTTCACTTTTGCAATGCTCTTTAGCTTGTATCGCTGATTATGGGAGATTCCTTCAAATTGGTAATAAAATGCATTTACTATCTCATGCATTATGTTTTAAACATATTTTTCTCATTTCAGGAAAATATGACCTGGAAGAAAATAACAGTATAGGAATGTATTGTTTCTTACGAAACGTTTCTTTTTATGCTGTTAATTTGGATTTAATATCTCAACCAGACGAAATCAAACAAGAAGTGAAGAAATTAGTACAGGAAGGCCTTGATTCTCGACTGATTGTTCCTATATGGCGAGTTGTTTATAATCATCACGACATAAGAGTTATATTAAAGTATGTATCTAATATTTGTTTAACAAAATAAATTATGTTATAATTTATTTTAATTCTCTTAGCAACCTTAAGAAATCAAGTAACATTGGTAAAGCTGTCATTGCTCTAAATACTAACGTTCCTTTAAGTAAATTGAATGTTAAAAAACCCAATCAATTTATTTGTGATCCTAAAGCTTCCTATTTGGTTTATGGTAAGGTTAAGATTTGTAAAACTAATATTTAAAACAGTAAAACTTTGTTTAGGTGGAAGTGCTGATCAATGGACAGATATAACCGAATGGCTCGTAACTCGAGGTGCTAAAAAGATAGTTGTCTCCGCAGATTCGAAACCTCAACAAAATCACATTAATCGTCGCTTATCCTTATTACAGTCTTACTTTGAATGTGATATAATATTCGCTCCTAACAAAGTTCATACCAAAGAAGGAGCTGCCGAACTTTTATCTGAAGTCTACTTCCTTGGACCTATTCACGCTGTGTTCTTACTGCCTCAAGTGAAATCTAGTTCCACATCGAAAGTTAGTGACATTAAACCAGTACAATACATCGATAATGCATTACGAACAACTGCACCAAAAGCCTTATTTATCAATTTTATTAATTCGGCTGCTGGAATTTGCCAACTAAGAGCAGACGCCGGATATCCTATTTACAACATACAATGGTTAAAAGAATTAGAACTTGGGGACGCCTTATTATCTCTCGATAATATTCTTTCAATAAAAGCAAAGAATATTTTAATAAACAACGATAAACTAAACGATTCCAAGCAGGAGACTACGCAGGCTTTATTCAAAAGTAAGTATTATGAATTCCTTGAGAAAAATGTTCATGTGAAAAAGTTGTTACTGTCCTGTCAACTAAAATTAAATTATACTACACGAGAGAAACGAATATTATAAATAAGAGAAGATTGTTCAGGGGTGCTGAAATATAAAACATAGAAATGTGTCAAAGCTCAAAATTTTGTTGAGTTATTCTCCATTCGTAAATGAAGGTGCTTTTTGCACTTTTTTTTTACTCTGTCATTTTTTTTTGTGACTCGTTTAAAATTACACCATTTCTCAGCTTGAATAATGCAACACGACGTATATTTGTGGTATTATTTTTAGAATTAACGCAGATGTTGCCGAATTCCATTGAAAAATTAACTGAACAAACTAAAGACGCTCCCGATGAACCCGATATCATTCAGTTAATTACTGAAGGTCCTCAAGAAATTCGAGAATTAATTCCTCTGTTCATTATTCCTGGACTAAATACAGAAAGTGAAATTGAGGAACTTGCTTCTCATTTATTAATGCCATCATTCTGTGGTATCCTACCAAGAACACCAACAACATTGAAGGAATTAGCGGAAAAGTTTGTTGAGGTAATTTAAGAGTTTAACCTATTTTGCCGTTATGAAATACGTATTTACATCAGAAAATTCGTGCTATTTGGTCTGTTGGGCCCTACAACATATTAGCAATATCATGGGGAGGAGTATTGGCAACTGAAATTGCCAAAATCCTAGACAAGGACTACAATTCCAAAGTTTATTTGTTCTATATCGATGGCGCACCATCCACTTTACAAGCAGCCATTCAACTTTTAGGCGAAAAAACCGATATGGAAGTTAATCTCTTAGCAAGAGTTTTTAACTCTAATGATGCCCAGGTATATTGAGAGTTTAAATTTTTTTCTTTTAATTTAGAATCCAATTTTTTGCAGACACTTAAAAAATTACAAACTGATCCAGATTGGGAGTCGAAAGTTAACAATTTGATAAACTCTTACAAAGGAAACTTGGAAGATAAGGATGCTTTGAAGGACGGCTTATTGACGCTCCGTGATCGTTTAAGACAAATTATTGAATACAAACCAGGCAATACCTTGGTTGGAGGTTCCAGTTATTTGATAAGGCCAGGTGACTGCAGTCAATACGATAATTGCGAATTGACACTTGTAAGTTTCATTATACGTATATATAGAAAAAATTATGAATTTTAATGAAATTGTTTTTAGTATCTGAAACAAACGCCCCAAGTACATCTTGTAACTGGAGATCATATAACAATAATAAGAAACAAAGATACTGCCGAATACATTAATGAAATGTTCCAACTAACGTAAACATATAATTTATTGACAAATAAATGTTGGTGGCAATTTATTATATTTTTTTACTACATATTTAGTTTTTGGTACGTTACGCAAAGACCAATACCCACTTGAATCAATTGAATTAAATATTAACATTCATTTCAACACCAAATAGATTTTGGTGATGTACATATATAGGTTACTATTATTGTGCAACTAATGTTTAATTGTAATATGTATGCGGTTAATGTAAATTCATAATGGACGATAATACCTTTCCCAAAATAATTGCTAATTTGTCGAATGTGTTGCGGGAAAATGATGGATTATAAAAGTTACATAATTTTAAAAGCGACATTTGTCATTTAAATTCACCTTACACTAAAATTATTACTATTCCTTATATTTCAATTTCAACTAATAGCTAGGGTCATGAGCTTTATATATACAAATGTACAGAATGATTTGGTATTTCAGAAGAGCAGGAAACACGGATTTTCGAATGTTCTTTCTTTCCCTAAGATCTACTTACATCGTGACCCCACATAAAAATGGAATACCCCATAATTTTTTTGCGTATATTCCGAATTCAACAGACAGTGTTTTTAAAGATAGAAAATGAAAAACTCTATGCTGAAAAAATAACTTAGAAAATTATTACACCAACGTCGGACACTACATTTTTTCTGTGCCAAAAATGACAATTAACGCTTTGGAATTTTTTTAGAAAATAATAAACTGCACCACTGAATTTGACGTCTTTCAAAACGGACACAACAAATTTTATGGAAAAAATCTCGGAAAAAATATTGTTTTTAACTTATGAGAAAATTTTTGTGTTATAATAAATTAGTTAGAATAATAACATAGTTAGAACATTGATTGAAACTAAAAAAGAGTACAAGCTCGATTAGTTTTAAACCATCCTCAACGACTGTATGCAATTTGGTTTCCAAAACTAAGTCGATAGCGAAAGCAATTTCGATAGAAAACGAATCAATAGAATCTATCGAATATGACAAATATTAAACATTACTTTAAAAAAATAGTATCGAAAAAGTCGATCATACACGATAACTGTCATAAATACTTAATGACATTTAATTTAGTTATTAAATTGTTATTTGTTTATTTTATTGCGACGTTGTATCTGATATAACGTCTCTAGAAAATACAATCACGGAGTCAATACATATTCGGACAAAATGTTCGAATATGTATTGACATCCACCCTGAGTTACATATGTTATTTTTTATAAAACCCATATCATAAATTCAACTTCTCTTTGTTAATAACAACACAAAATGAATGAAAGCAATCGGTGAGAATTTAATAATCAAATCAAATTTCATTAAATATTTACAACAGTTACCTATATAATCTACTTTACCGATAATACATATTTTTTAAAACTAATATTTAACATTTGTCGTATTCGATTTCAATCAAAACAAACACGAAACTATAATTTGTCATCTTTCTAGAATATGTTAATAACTTAAAAATTATATTTTTTCTTTATCGGATTAGTCAATAACGAGACGGAAAAAGCGAATTTTGTACGAAACGAACTACTTTCGTCGAATTATGACAGATCGAGTTTGAAATGTAATATTTGTGATAGATTGGATCTAAAAAAAGTCATTTTCAATCCGCTCTGCAAGCATTAAAAGGTGAAATTTCAATACAAGTTTTATGAAAATAAGAGTTATTTATATGTATAATAAGTGTGTAATGTAATGTTTTATGACATCTTTACTCATATATTATATACAATTTGTTTTTCTACAAGAGAAATTTTGAGAAAAAAATGTATAAGTAATTAATTTTTTACAAATGAAAATTTAAGTTTCATATAATGCAGCACTTGTTTACGAAAAATTCATTGTCATATATGACGTCTTTAAATTTTTCAATCTAAGTAGTACAGAAAAAAAAGTTTTTTAGAATAGATGGTTATAATCGCATATTTAAACATCATTATTAATTCCGAATAGTTTTTAGTAATTATAATTTTGGATATTGTTAAAAATAAAGGTACTTTACTCTTGTATGAAAATCATATCTTTCGACATATCTCGTCTAGATTTTGAAATTACTGATATTAGATAGTTTACCCTTGGGCTTTAGAATAACCAGAATTTCTTGTAAAAAATAATATTGTTTTGTAAAACTAAAAATAGAAAAGTCATCGATATGGGCACAACTTAAATGGAGATTCTGTATACATTTCTTTTCTGCTATAAAAATGAAAATTAAAAACATTTTTATATACAAAATTTTGCTCTCCTCGGACATTTAGATGATGTAAATACTGAAAACTCTACGTCCAATTGCCATTTCGCTTATCCGAAGCTTCAATACATTCAAATCAAAGAATCTCAATTTTTCAAACCAACCCAGTAAATTCCCGGAAAACGCATAATTTTTTTTCACGTAAATAAACTTCCTAGCAAAAATCATCCATGCTCACCACCATCACCCATGATTTGTTGCACGATGTTTTCTGACTTTAAAAGTCTTATTCTAGAAATACGAAATGAAACATTTTTTCACAACTCAGAAAAGAATGAAACTTGAACATGTTTGAAATAATGCAGAGTTTCGTCATTGTTTGAAGAACACTGAGCTAACACTGCATAAAAAGAAAGAATATTCTATAAATTTTATTAAGTCTGCCAACATTTTGTAAATAATTTGAATACCAGCAAAGAGGACCACTACCACTGATTTTGTAAGACATCATTTTCCGAAAGAAGTCAGCAACAAAAGAATTTTACAAAAATCTAGGCGAATTTAATAGATCGATTCTTTGATGAATTCAAGTGGAAACTGCCCTATTGGCGGGAAATGTAGTTTAGTAACTTGTATAGAAATAGCAAAACTCGTCCAGTTACGTTGAAACTTGGAGTCTTGCATGCATTTGATTTTTTATATTTAACTTCATACATTTTTTGCTCATTTCTAGATTTGAAGTGTTTTATATAAAATCTAAAGGTTATTGCCAAAAAAGATTAAATACTCATTTGCAGAATTTGACAAGTCATATATTTACTATTAATTTACTTGCTGAATCTCATATTAGATCAATGGAACAAAGTGATAAATCTTAATAATAGGTCGTACAGTTTTCGGATTGTGGATCGGTCTCTCTGTGACAAAAAACTTCAAAATTTTCAAGGGATTAAGAAATAGAGTATTTTTAGTAGTAACCACTTTTATTTTTATTAATGGCTTTAATATTTTTCAAAATAGACATAGGAAAATAATTTAAAAAATTACGCAATTTAAGTAACTGATTTTCCTTCGATTAAAAAATTAAATATAAAAAAATCACCGTCGGTAATGTAATTACATATTGTTGTTACACTAAACTTAGGTCTTAGGCCAGAAGACAATTTATATTCTCATTAAAAATAAATTATGTACATCAAAGTTAACCCAAAAACTTACAATAAAATAAACAAGGGCATTACAAACTTTTCCAAGCGCATAAAAATTCATTCGGTATGGTTAATTGAACGTGTTAGTCTAAAAATAGGGGGCCATAAACCGAAAATAAATAGTTGTCTTCCATAACACACAACAACAAAAAATAGAATAAAAACCAATGTCCAGCTAATCCAAATCCATCCAGGAGTTCTCGGGGCGCTGCCTGGCACTCGGTCAAGCTGGCGGGACAGACGAGACACGACGAGATTGGACGCGATGCGCGTGAAAATGCGCTTTTCCTCCACGACGGCGCGATTTTCCACTATTCCACAGTAGCAACAATACTCGCGTTAGTTTCAAGTGAAATTCCCGTGAAAATTAGTTTTCTTTATTTGGATCTAATGCGACTAAACCGGTGACGTAACCGATAAAGGTAAGAACCTTGCCGTACAAAATGATAATTGCTCTTTGTTATAAAAGAAGAAAAACTTCATTTTAATTAACGTTATTAATTAATTTGTATTAATTTTCTAACAAAATTTTCTTAAATTCGCTTGAAATAATAAATAATTACATATGTTCTTAGGTATAATTCATATCAGGAGAACCGGAAAAATAAATGTTAGGAGTACTGCAATGTTTTGCGCAGTCAATAACAAAGAACACGCAAACCTGAAATGCAATATAATAGTAATTTCATTATATTTATCGTTTGCAAAAAGCAAGCTTTTGTATTGCTTTGCCTGTAATTTCCATTGGTGTCTTCCCAAGTATATTTTGAAAGTAAAAAAAATTAATCATATACATGTAGTTTAAAATTTAAATAAATTCAAATTTGCGCACATTGTTATAAGTATTACTATATTATTTCTATAAAATTTTAAAATTTTTAACCGAAACAATTCTAAATGGAATTTTCTATTTCATTAAATTGGTTAGAAGTTCATTCTACTTATTTGCAAAATTTGCGAACTTTGCATGCCTGTGAAAGTTTCGCTTATCGTTCAAATGTTTCAATATCTAAAGGCCAGGTAAAAAACTTTATTAACGTATCAACTTTAGGATTTTTAAAATAACTTAACGAATTTTCTCCCTGAAACCAATTATTCAAAAATAACAATAGGAAAAATAATATAGCATTACACACGTGGCAAGGTTGAATGCTAGAAATATATGTATACATAACAGACCTACTTATGTAGATTAATTTGAACAAAATTCTAAGTAAAGTAAAAAATAATCACGTCGAAATAAATTTGTTTTAGAGACACGGAAACCCCTTTTAGACATGAATTTCTTAAAAGTACCGGATTTTTTTTTTGATATTTTTTTTTAATACCATTAACAATTTTTCTTATATTAGCACCCTTGCTTAATTAATTCTCAATTGTCAGTCTCGCGACCTGGTCAAGGAGAGAGAGAGAGAGAGAGAGACAGAATACTCCCGAGCTTAAAAATATTACATCTATTAATATGCGGTTATATCGCTTTTGAGCTTACCAGTTTAAGATTAACACGTTTATTTTCGATAAATATTTATCTAGTGAGTGTTAGTAAACGTTTAAGATGATTTCGATTATCTTTTTCGGATTAATTTTTACCTTTCAACCGGAATTTCTACTGAAAATTCCGCACTAACGATGGAAATGTAAAATAAGGGCGTCTGGGTGGCGCCAGACATCGTTGATCTCCCCCAATGAAAAGGAGTTCTGTTATACTATTTCTTTTTTTACTATTTCTATTATCGATTGGCTTCGATTCTGCTTTTTTTAAACCAATATGATGAATAATGAAACTTCTCATAAATCATCAAATGGATTTTAGAGTTCACTACGAAAACTTTTGTAACCAAATCACCTGAAATCGTGTTGGCTTCTGCAGTAAGTCAAGGCGTCGGCATGCAAATTTGATAATTAACACTATATGCCGAGATTTAAATGAATGGAAAATTAACTTAAATTTACAGCTGGTTGTAGCATGCAAAGTTGAATATGTACATAACTTTCAAACGTGCAAAATGCTCTAAGTCTAGAACAACAAAAAAGCATAAAACATATAATGTATATTTTCAAGACAAAACTACGTACATCTTGCACAACCAAATACCAACAAATACCCGTGAAATATTATTCTAAACCCCATTTAATAGGTTTGTTTAAACGCGAAAAATAAACTCGTTTAATACTGTTTTGTTGTATATCTATCCAGAACCAGTTAGAATTGAACTAGAATAGGTTTATTTCTCTTGTGTTTTTCTTAAACAATGTTACCTGTTTTTTCAAACTAAGTTCAAGGGTTCATTCAATTGTTGCATAATTTTTATTAAAGTAAAATCCAAAAAAATGACACCTATGATAAATAAACATATTTGCTGATCTATCTTGGCGTACTTCCAAAACCGAAACACTATTTAAATAGAGTTAAGGAGGTCCGTGAATGTAAATGCAATAAGTCAAAAAAACTTTCATCTTTCTAGTACCCTAACTACTATTTGGATCGATTCCTCTTAAAACTTTCAAAAGTTTATGAATAATTTATCAGAATTTAGAAGAAACAATCCTTTAGTGGTTAGTTTCGTTCTTCGTTTTGGAAAGTGACTTCGAGTTTGAGGGTAATTTAAAGTTTAAATAAAAGTTCCTAAACATAAATAGTAAGAAGAAAATAAAACACGAATGAGAAAAATAAAAATTAAAAAAATAATTTATTTGCTAACTTTTTCCAAATCAATTTCTTTGAAAATTTGCTTATAATATATTCAAAGTAACGTAAGTTTGTGAAGTTACAGAATTAACATTATTTGACATTCAAGACATTTTCCATTATTAATTATTTTGTATAAATCTTTATAGTTTATCACTACTAATTTTTTGAAGAATAACCAAAATAATAAAATGAGCATAACTCGACATGTAACTTATACCAAGGACTTTAGGGGACAACTTCATAAAAAAATTCACTCAAACTATAAGCAATTTTTGTCCTTTTGAAGTTATCTCAAAAAGCAGAATAAAGACGTGGAAAATAATAAAAAAGAATTCTCGGGTGTCTTGAAGAATGTTCAAATGGAAACTGGGTATGTAATTTGGTTCTGACAAAATGGAAAACTTTGTGTTTATGAACATTTTTTCAAAAGATAGAACGAAGCTATTGGCCGACAAGACACCAGATTTAATACTTGTATATTTTTTTATGAGTTGGTTCAAATCTTGTGTATATCACAATGGTAAGCCGGCTATAAAAAATTACAAAACCGAATAATTGAGACCGTAAAGTTTCTTCGCCTGGATACGAACACAATTCCGTGACGAACGTGGTTCAAATAGTACCTGTCATAATGTTTTAATATTGACATAGATATTAACATCAATGCAAACTTTGAAAATAACCATGATAAGTCGAGCATGCTACGAATAGAACAATCCTTTCTTAATTAAGAACCTCAGGAGAAATCGAGGAAGATTTCTGCAAGCACGAACTACTCTGGAAAAAAAATATTCCTGTGGACGTTTGAGAACGTGACAGGTCAGACTATCGATTTTCTCTCTCTCTCATACACACGCAACGTAATCATAAGAAGTTCTATTATATTGCGTTAAAAAAAAATTAAATGATCACCAGTTACTTGTTGTGTGGCTACAACCTCTACATATCGTCACTTCAGGATCAGACTCTATGTTCATTTTTTGAAAATTTGTTTTATTGTACCATCATTGAGTATTCTTTCCATCGTATTGACGTCAACACATTCGAAAGACATGAAAGGTCAGTTTATTTCATCTATATCTAACAAATATCATACGAATACTAAATATAATACCTAAAGAACCAAAATTCGTTCAATGAAATTTAGATATCTGGTGAATAAATTGAAACATTATTTGTACTGAAAACAACATTTACTTTTATTTCCTGAATGTTGTTTAACCGATTTTTTTGTTTGTAGAATTAGGAAGTCTGTTAATTAATCATATTTTTCGTTTAAAATTACTGCTATAAATTAATATTATATTAATTATATAAATATATTAATATATTAAATATATTTAGGTATTATTTGTTATTCTATGTCTTTTGGAAAAATTTTAAAAATGTAAAATGTAATTTTCTTACGCTAACATATAAAATAATCGATATCTGTATTTAGCATAAAATTTTCTTAAATTTGAATTAGTGGAGCACTTAGAAGACTTCAAACTTTTAAAATGCTTTCCTGTAAAATTCCGGAAAATTGACCTAGAATAGTCTAGTTCTGAAGCGACAATATTCAATATTCATAACGCATAATATTATATTACCTATTCTTAGAGACGTAATATTTCAAATGATTTTCTGCAAGTAAAATCACTATTTTTAATCGACTCTAAATTTTTGCAACCAATTGAACTCAAAGATCCTAAGGCGCAAGAGAATTTCTATACACCTCGTTTCTCCATAATAACAACTTATAAAAGCCTCCCACGTTTAAATGAAACTAACTTTTCCTAATAAAGCGGTAAATTATCCAATATAAACATTTCAGCCGAAAAATACCATGCAAATATGTAAATTCTTTTTCTCGTTCTCTCTTTATGGGACGTTGTAAACGTTAAGAATTACTGTGGATTTTTAAAACCTTTTACTTGGTTCGCACGTAATAAACTGTCATTTTCTACAAAAAGGCATTTTAATACTGGAAAGTCGTTCCTTGTTTCAACAAACAAATTAAGTTTTAACAGTGGCGTTGCCGAGGAATCGATTTTCTCGTTTAGCGAATTCGTGCAAAACTACATTTTGTATAAGTTATGCACACATACCTAATTTGTATATTATATTAGGCGACATAAAATGGCGTGCCACCTTTAACCGGATTGATCGATCATAAAATGTAACTATGTATACCATTTTCGGAATATGGCAATGAAAAAACTCAATAATGGATAATTAATAAGACGAATTGAAGTAGGGTAGCATCTAAACTTTATAGTCAGTTCACGATACACGGCAAGTAGAAAGAAATCGGTATTTTTATTAAATTTCGAGTTCTGGTCTTTTAAAAGAAGGGAAATTAGATTTACTTGTTGAATAAATTAGTTTCGTACTGTGCTGCTAGAAATTTTTTTATTAATTCTATCCAAGAAGGTAAGAATGAATTTATGAGCTAACAGAAATTTTATGGCATTAANCCATTTTTGGCAAAATTTGAGAAAAAGTGCCATATTAAATTTTTTAATTTAAACTTTATACTGGTATGATTTATTTCGGGCTAAAACGATCACAGCTTGTGCATTTAAATAAAATAGGAACAATATGTACAGCAAAAACAATCACAGTCAATCACAGTCCAAAATGCTTCGAGCGATACCGAACAAAAACGATCAGAGTCCATCTGGCCGTTACCGACATGTCATTTCAAAGTATTTGTCAAAAAACGTTAATTTCTATCTTTTTGTATTGTTTTCCTTTTGCAATAATTTCTATGTTATGGAGAAAAAGCAATTCATATTTAAAGAGTGGAAAATTTGATGTGTAGAAAGTCTATTTAACTTACTGTTTAGAACAATATTTAGAAGTAACAAAATCTTCGTTTTAACACTTATAATTGGACTTTTTGAATTTCTACTCTTCAATTATAAAGGTACAGTTCAAACTGTTTGAGTGATTTTCCTCTAAATAATTTATCCAAATATTTCCAAAAAAATATAAGTTAGTTTATAAGCCTTTTCAAGATGAAAGAAAGTTTTCAACACAGAAGTGGTGTTGTAGACTAATAGATTTATGGCTTCGTCTTAAGAGGCATATAACTTAAACAAGAAAAGCTTTAAATTTACCTAAAAATAATAATTTAGCATTAAAAGTCGAAAATCAGTTGTTTTAAACCGATGTTTACTTTTGGAATTATTTCATGGACACCGTAATTTTATTAGGTTTAAAAGTATATTTTTAATCTAAAAATAGGTTTGGTTATTTTGAATTTGTCACTGCTGATACGGTTTGCGACGTAATAATTAACAATGTGTGATGTGCAAATAAATAAACAGGTACTTAAACCAGGAATGCTATTTTGAATTTCTCCAAGCTGAATTTAACCTTAAACCTATTTGTTATCATTATCGACCCTTTCTAATAGAGCAAGAAAGGGCTCCAAACTGAGCTTTTGAGGTTAATGATGTTGTCGGGAACTTTGCAGCCATAAAAACCAACCGCATTATATCTCTGTTTAGAAAATTTATCAGGTTTTCAGTATCTACATAAATAACTTTATCGATTCAAGAAAGTTAAAGGACCAAAACCGAAACAATCAATCTTGAAGTCTTGAGTTAAAGCACCTCCCATTTCCCAAGTTAAATGAGTGGTTTATTATTCATAGAATATTCGAAATAACTTCATATAAATAGAACAAGCAACGTCACGAAAAAACCTTGTTAACGACCTTGCCCGTAAGATGACACAATTAAGGAGTGTAATAATAGGTTTCGTTCTAACCTATAATCTTCATATGAACAGTGGAGGTTAACATGCGGTAGAGAAAATGGGACTAGCAGGGGCGCATCATCGATTTTGGGCAATTGTGGTCACACGAACCGCAGGATTATAATATTACTACAGTTGTCGGCTGCCAACAGGAAATCCCAGTGGTATGGTTCACAATAAAATATTTATATTTTTGGCGAATAAATGAGTTTTTCCTTGCAATTTTCATTCAGATCGTCTAGTTTTCTAAAGTTGTTTGCTTCAAAAAGCCCCCGGAGGTAATAATGCGGAAACTTCAATCTCATTTGGTCGATAAGGCACGATGTCTTAAAACCCGGAATTCACGAGTTGAATTCTACACAGACCAAACGACTGGCATAAATTCCCAGTAATTTGAATAAAAGCGTTTTGAAAAATTCTATTCTAGGAACCAAAGACGAGGTAAAAATTTAAAGAATTGCTAAATTAGAAGCAACGAGGTTTATAAAAATATTATCCCCTTTTTCAGGACAAATAATTTTTAATGATGATATCTAAAGTATATTTAATAAAAAATAATATCAAAGGAAAGGTATTCAATAGAAAATTGTTAATAATATTTTATTGTTAAATCGCAATTTCTAAAATACTTACTAGAAGGTCAGAGAAGTTTTTAAACAATTGTTAAAATTCCCACATTTTATAACTGAAAATAGGTACTTTCATAAAAAATTAATAAGAAACGACCTTAGTAACGATTAATTTTTTATTGATATTGGCCAACTCCAGGTTTAATAGCGATTTTTCCTATGAAATTTTTTCATTTTGTAGTTTTAATTTCATTAAAAATCAAAATAAATTATTATCCATAATTGTGATAATGCAGGTAAAAAATATTGCCACATTAAATTTACTCCAGTTTCCATAAATTAATATATGGCCTGAAAATGCAAGAAGCATATGTAACACTTTACTATATTACGGACCGGAATGGCTAAATAGAGCAAGTCTTATGCTCAACTACAAATGCAAATATTTAGCAAGAAAAGGTCAAAGTTATAATTCGAATTTGTTACCGAACCTTTCTACCCACTCGATTTGATTTGGAATTTCCTCAATTTTCTAAATAGAAAATATAAAATACTCTAATTGGAAGCCTAATAAAGAGTTCACCAATAAAATTGTTATGTTGATCTAAGTGCATAGAATAACAAGGTAATTATGCAGTCAAATAATGTAAATAAATCCAAAAGTTAATTTGTTTTCCCTTTGTTTTCAAATAAGTTTTAATCCAGACTTGTATGTTTTAAGTTTATCAACTTAAAGATATCTATTTTATAAAATGGTGTAAATTAAAATAAAGGAACATTTTAATGTGTACAAAAGAAAAGTAGGTTTTAAGTATAAGAATTCTAAACTACAGTAACCAGAGTCTGACGAATGCGGCACTCCCTGGGCAAATGAATATAGGTTGTATTGTTAAGTATATCCTTGTCCGTAAAAGCTTATGAAACTAAGTGCACTTCTCAAGATATGGTACATAAAAACTATTCCATTATCTTTCATTCTAAATTAGGAAGTGGAAAATATATTTAAAAAATATAACAATTGTTGAAATTTTTCATGTGCAATTTTACACCTTGCACATAGCAATTACAGTATATGAAAAAAAAGAGATTGATAAATATCTTAAATAATAAGAACACCGAACACAGTAATAAAACCTGTCAAGAGATGGACATTAATGCTAATGAACTATTTTTTAATTGTTTCAGTGTGAATTGGCAAAAGCAACATCGCAGTGAAAAAATGTACATGGAACGACGACCAACGAAAATGTCAGGATTATTTTTTCATGAAAAATGTCCGAACATACGTGGGCAGTGAGTTCAGCTCGCACCGCATACAGCGGCAAAATGCCTCTCTGAAAAGGTAAATTACTGCAATACGTTGTTATATCTATAATATAGCACCTCTTTTTGCGGCGCTTAACAATATTAAATTTCGTGAGAAAATAAAAATATATCATCCTGATTATATCTAACGAGTGGAATGCCTTGAGCGACCACGAACCTAAAGTTAAAAACAGTCGAGTCATCGTACGCCACCTAACGTTTCAATTTTTCCATTATTTTCCTAGAAATGTGGACTTTTGCTGACCTTTTCCTTTTATTATACAACAGTTATTGAAAATAAAAATTGTATTTCGAAACCTTGTTTTTTTTTAAATTTTTTAATAATATTTAAATATTAAATAGATGAGGGTAACGAGTTTCTAAAATGTTGTATTTAATAATAAAAACAGCTACATCATATGGTGACCTAGAAGGGAGTAAATGAAGTGGGGAACTAAATGTTAATATTTGCTTGATTCGGAGGATGTTTTTCTATAAATAAATGCACTGATCAATAAAGGTTTTTCGCAAAAATTTAACGTATACCTAAATAACATTTTCGTTACAATAAAATAACGCAATCACGTTGGTACCATTAGGAATATTACTTTTAAGCTATTTTAATACTACTTTCAACCATAATGTCAATATTTCCAATTTGTATTTTCTATTGGAGGTATATTTCAACAAAATGTAGGTATATTAATGTAAGTCTCATTTGAGAGAAACGGATTTAAACTGTACTACATGCATAATGAACAAAGGCAAATATTGTACTTTTTACGATTAAAATCACTATGTTATTTTTACAATCTGCATCTAGTCTAAAACCACTACTTTTGCAACTCTAAAAATCTAAGGTACAAACAAAAGCTTTATCGGTCTTTAGGGATTTACGTGGTTTTATGCATAAATCAAAATAGAAACTTTCATCTCGGTTTTATTATTCGTCATAAAACGCAAATTCAACGCCTCATCCTACCTACCGTCATTCATTTTCATTTTAAACCATCTAATATTTTTTTACAGGGTCCCATATTGGTTTATGTCACGTTGGCTATGTATTTAAATTTCTACTAATTGTCGTTATTAATAATGTCCTTTATGCTTGATTTATGCAAATAGGTTTTTTGTTCAAATATCTATAAGTTTAACCCAAAACCTTGACATGGATTTATACTTCCACCTATATAAATGTTTTATTTGTACTTGTTATTCCGATAAGAGGTTAGTCATAAATAAAAAACAATGTTGCAGCATAATTTTTTAAGCTTTAATTTTTTGGTCGAGATCAATTCCAGTTTATCAAGCTCCAAAAATTCGGGTTAACTGAATCGATATAGGATTCAATTCCAATACAGATATTCCTTTGTTTGCGTAATATTATCAGATAGGTTTGAAATACAATTCCTATCAGAAGATTGGTTTATTTTTTACAATTTCTTTGCTATGGAAAAATCTTGGAAATCTCACTAAATATAAAAAAAAACAAGAGCGATAATTAAATTTTTCACTCCCGTTACACCAATTATAGTTTTTAATTAGTCCGTCCACTGAAAGTTGTCAAAGCCCAGTTCAGTTCAGCGGTTAATTGGGTACAATTAAATATAGGAAACCGCGTACCGTAAAAAAAAATAAAAATGCTAAAATTTCTGTTGCCAAAAGTGAATTCCCGGGAAAACAAAGTTTTCACAGGATATCATATTAGCAAAAATTTGTGTATAGGAATTTCGAGTGGTAAAATCAGCGGGTATTATTGCATATGAAATTGAAAACCTTTTCAAAATTCAAAAAAATATTAAAAACTCTAAAGTGTTAGAATTTTATTGCATTATACGAGTATTTTCTTATAGTTTACAGTTTTAATAGGTTCTCAATCAGTTGACCCATGCGTGACTGATTCAGTGTGTCAGTGTGTCTCAGAGACACACTGACAGCCACGTGTGTCTCTGAGTATATACATTGCATACAAAAGTCCATATACTGAATTTGGCGTGGCAGTTATTGTGTTAATAGAACATGTTATCAAAGAGTTCTGCAAGCTATATGTATTTGTTGCCACATGCACAGCAACTTATTCAAGTAAAATTGAATGAACTTTAGATATTTATATTTATGTTTTTTGAATGGGACTTCCTCAATATATGTACATATAAGCCACTAACATATAATATATATAAGTGGCTTATATATTGATATATTATATGACCAATGTTTAGCTTATGGACTTTACACAAAATACCCAAGACTAATGTAGGATCTATTATTTTAAATATATCGACTGTAAATATAGTTACATAAAAAATATCTATTTCTTTCAAAATACAAATTTATTTTTCAAGAAATTTTCGAACTCGTAAAATAAAAAGAAAAGAAACGTTGTTTTTCGGAAATTAAAAAAAAATCTAACGGTTCTGTGTTTTTCAAATTTATGGATCCATAATGAAACACCATAAACTTATCTGCATCGACAACAAAATATTTTAATTTTTATTGCTGTATCTTTGAAAATCAGTTTTTTTTAATCTATATGGTAACTATGACATCTAATACAAGATTTGCAGTGACTCATTCGACTTGAAAATTTGACTTATAACACTTATAACAGGGTTTAGTGTACCATACATACATGATCGATCTAACATGTATTAGGGAAATCAGTGATCGCGTGCTACAACTTTGACGTCAACCATCAAATTACGATTTTGATTACTTTTTTTTAAGATTCTGATGCAAATTCAATCTTCAAAAATGATGGTTATCTAGGCTTAAAGAAGGTTTTCATTAATACACATAAGATCAAAGCAATTTCTTACTCGCTATCAAACTTTTTGATTACTGTCTTAGTCATTGGTATTCCAATTTTATTATTCTTACATGTCAAACCGCATTTACCTTTCAAATAAGAGATATCCCAGCGATCGGTGAACGGTTTGTGGATGTGTGCCACTTTTAGCAGAAAATCTAATTAACAGTCAGTATTGTACTACCTAGACTTTTTAACTTTCTAAAAATGACTGCGAGTTCAGTTCCATGTTTTAGTAAAATTTGCACTAAAAGTGGTTCCCCATTTTTTAAGGTTGACAGGATTAATGATTTTCTAGAAGTCATCATATTCATTATGCTTTTGCTGTGCCAACTGAGAATCCTTTGCGTGCCTAAGTTTCTCGCCATTGGGGTATCCCACAGCTAATGTAATTTTTTCGATTGCATGAACTAATAATAGGATTAAAGTGAATTGGCTAGCTAATATTACTATTCTTATTTTTTGATTAAGTTTTGAAGAACGCAATTTAAATTTAACAATTATTATTTCAAATGTCAATAATGCAAATTGGAGATTATACAATAAATTCTAATGGAAGCTTCAAAAAATCCTACTAGTCAGTTCTAGAAATTACAATCTAGAAGGCAAATTTCGTTTTGGATAATCCACAAAAGTCCAACGAGAAATAGAATCCGGTAAACTCTGGCTGAACTAAATTCTTTTATAAGCATAGCGGAATTACCTGATAAGTTCTGTACAATTACTTATATACAATGTATTATTTTTTGCGTATTAAACAGTTTTACGTGCAGTATGATTTAAAAAGTCCTAAAAGGAATTTATATTAACAAAAGTTTTACATGGCTGTTTTTCTTGTAAGTAGGTCAATATACACCCCTGAACAACTTAAATTTTTCTCATATTCAACTATAAGTTTTGCATCGATTTTAATCGTTCTTGTGCCAAATTTTATGTATGTATTTCCGAGAATTGTAGGGAATTTCCGGAAATTTTTTAAAGGAATTTCTAAGTATATCCGTGAATTTTACAGGCATTTCCGGGAATTTTAGGAAATTTCCAGCAATTTCTAAGAATTTCCGGGAATTTCTAGATATATCCGGGAATTTTACAGGTATTTTTGGGAATTTCTAGATACACCCCTGGACAAAAAAACCTGGACAACTTAAATTTTTCTCACATTCAACCAAGAATATTTTTTCAAGTTTTGTATCGATTTTAATCGTTCTTGAGCCCAATGGTAGCCATTTTCATTTTAATCATTACCTGTTATTGATTTTGCCAAAAGGTTTAATTGTTTTGTTGTTATACAGGGTTAACTCAAGAGTGGAATTTTGTACCGAATTTCTGAATACCCTATGGAAAAATTTAACGTTACAACGAGATATATATCTTTATATGCCATTTTGAAGCCTCATCTTTTCTTAACATTTCTTGTTTTATTCATTACAATATCTCCATTCTAAAAGGAATCACAATTTTAAAAAAGCAAGCAATGTTCAATAAAAATTAAAAAGGTTTAAAAACAACTCAACACACGATCAAAGTTTATTGGAAAAACATTATTAATAGTGGGTATTTCCAATGGTTTTAATTTCTCTATTGCGAATAAGTCTGACAAAATGCAAATCTTGATTTTACCCTGTATAACGACAAAACGATCATACTTTTTTGCATAATTGATAACAGGTAATGATTAAGATGAAAATACCTGTGATTTGGCATAAGAACGAGTAAAATCGATACAAAACTTGAAAATATATTCTTGGTTAAATGTAGAAAAAAAATAAGTTATCCAGGTTTTTTTGTCCATGAGTGTATTTCAATTAATAAATCATCTGTATTATTTAAATTTGTAATTAAAAATGTATTTCTTCTGAATTCAAAAGTTATGTTTAGATTGTAGTAAAATATTTGTTATGTAATTCATTCCTCTAAGACATTCCCAGTAGATCATTCAAACTTTAATTTATTAAATAAAAGACAATGTTTATTTAGTTTTCCAACTCTAGAAATATTTTCAATTATACAAGGTACACCATAATATCTTGTAAGTTATATAGCATATATTTGACATATACACTACCGTTCATAAGTATTTGCCCACTTAGAAAAAAAAATCTGTTATCCGTAATTTTTGAGCGATTTTGTTCAAATTTTATATAATGAAAATTCAAGTCAACACTCAGTTTACGTAGTCG
Organism: Hypothenemus hampei; assembly: GCA_013372445.1. Lineage (NCBI taxonomy): Eukaryota > Metazoa > Arthropoda > Insecta > Coleoptera > Curculionidae > Hypothenemus > Hypothenemus hampei. The sequence continues at coordinate 46,047 of JABRWK010000232.1, read as the reverse complement.
AGCAATTTATGAAAAATTCATTTTCAGAGTGCCTTTTCGGGTCTTAAAAAAACTTTGTTTTGGAAACTATTTTTGTGTGGTGGAAATTTTTCAATAAGATTTTAATAATCGTGTAGGGTAGATTTTTTTACATATATTCTAAAAGTTTGATCAAAATCGAACTACAAATAAGGGAGTTACAGCCTATTAAAATCACCAAAAATGACCCGATTTCATCATTTTGCTTGAAAGCCGTTACTTTTTGGTAATTTTAAAAGACTGTAACTCCCTTACTTGTAGTTCGATTTTGATTAAACTTTTAGAATATATGTAAAAAAATCTACCCTACACGATTATTAAAATCTTATTGAAAAATTTCCACCACATAAAAATAGTTTCCAAAACAAAGTTTTTTTAAGACCCGAAAAGGCACTCTGAAAATGAACTTTTCATAAATTGCTCGACTACGTAAACTGAGTGTTGACTTGAATTTTCATTATATAAAATTTGAACAAAATCGCTCAAAAATTGCGGATAACAGAATTTTTTTTCTAGGTGGGCAAATACTTATGAACGGTAGTGTACATACGTACGATATTATTATCTCATATCGAATACCCTATATATTTTGAAGTTTTGGAACTTTAAAGTTTCCAGACTTTAATAAGACGTGTGCCTTACCCTGTAGCAAAAATTAATTCTTCAAAAGTGCATAAGAATAATAAAGAAATATCCACTATTACTATTCATTATGGTCTCTTTTTCCTCGATTATAAGAACTGAGATACAGAATCAGACAACAATCACTATTATTTTGTATTTTTTTATAAATAAATACTTACAATTAATGAAAAATATATTTATATGTATAAGTTTACGTAGAAAATTGGCTTACTGCTTTTTACTTCTTGTCCCCGAGAGCTACTGCTCTAAAAATCTTAAATGGAAAAGGATATCGACTTAAAGCTTATTTGAAAAGTCTTAGCAACCCGTATATTTCGAGTTTAATTTTTTTTGAATCAGTCGATTCGTTTTCGAGATATTTTAGGAAAACTTTTTTTACCGAATATATCAAGTACTAAAAAAAAACACGTTTTAACTCTTCGTTATTTTATTGCCCGAAAAATCAATTGAATAAATACTCAAAATATTGTCGGTTATTTGCGAAACAATAACCGTTGTTCCTTTCAATTATACAGCGCTTTTCAATAATCCTCACGAAGCTGTTATAAATTTTAAGGTTGAGGGATATAAATAATAAACCTTAAATAAGCCAATAGAAAAATTTCTGGTGGCGATAAATCGGGCGATCTAGCTGGTCTCTCTATAAACCCTATTCGCTCTATCTATTAATTTATTTAGATGTTCACTGCCCGTTTACACCCATTGTCGAATTGCAAAAGCAAATTGAAGATCTTTTTGAAAATGTAATTCATCTTCATCAATTAAAGAATTTCCATCGCAATCAAAAAAAAATTAAAAAAGTTAAAAAGATTTTAAAGACCATTAAAATTAATAACTCTAGATCTTTCGGCACTTCGAAATTATTACCGTTCTTTTAACTCTTGGAAATGCGAAGTTTCGATTCTCTATAAACGTCTGCAAATTATAAGGGAACTAATACATTCCGACGGTTCTCAATGATATTGTAATCAGATCTGCTACGTACTTATTTCAGCTTTTTTGCTTATTATTCTATAAATAAAACCGCAATTATTCAATTTTAACAAACATAACTATCAATCCTTAAATTTGAACAAGGGACGTGAAAATATTATTTTTACTGTGTACTTACTTACATATTGCAGTTCATAGTTTTTCATTTTTGTCAATCATATTTAAACTAATTAACACACTTATAAATAGCTATAATTCATTTAACATTTATCATGGCTTAATAATATCTTCAACTAAAATTTTTAAATTATGTTTACAAAACAGACTGACGAATTAGTTAAAGTTTATCATGAGGAAATCTTATAATTCAAACACCTTTGAAGTTGTTTCAAATTAAAGCATCTTGTCTACTTGCTTATTGAACGTCACTCGTATTTTCATTGCATTTGCGCTCATGTATAAATGTAGAAAAACATGTAATATTAACAAGACGTTAGATTTAATATTTGGCAGAATTATTTGAATTGTTAATTTCGAATATGAATCATCTCTGAAAAATCGAATTATTCAGGAAACAATAAAAAAAACTGATTTTCTCCTTCAATCTATAAGAACATTTTTTCTCACCATTTCTGAGCACTTTATTACATCGTACCATTGTAAAATTTTTCTTATGAAGTAAAGGTATAAGAAGAAAATAGCTCCCACAGTTTTCCATGATGAGTTTTTTTTCCGAATTTAATGCTTTTTGGTAGCGGTTTTATAAACAAAATAGCATTAACATTGCACAAGAGAACAAATCAAATTTTTTTTTTTAAATGGAATATGTAAATCTTATTTGTATTGAAAATTAAATACTCATCAAATTTTTAAAAAATATTTTAATACGTACTCAAGACAATATTTGTTTTAACGAAATCAGATGTAAGATGTTTCTTTCATAAAAAGTCTAAATTAAGTCGTTTTCGAAATTCATGATTCGTATGTTTTGGAATCAAAATTTCAATCTTAAGGAATTAATTTTCAACAAAAATTATTTACCTCAGAATTCTCAAATACATAATAATTTGATAGTTCTGAATTATTGTTACTATTATCATTATGTAATCTATATATTAATACGTGAACATCAAAATTTGTCGTACGTTTATTTACTATTTATTATAAAAGAGGGAGAATGAAACCTATACCATTCGAAAGGTATTGTACCATAGATGTGCAGAAAGAAAAAAAATCATCTGGGTATGTTGCCCTTAATGCAGAAAAAAGCGAAGAATTAAATAGTGAAGAAGGTGTCAACCAAATTAACAAAAATATGTCAAAAAATGTCAAATGACATAAAAATCAAAAAGTATTTGACATAAAAAATTTGCCATTTGTTGAATGCCAGGTATAGTAATATTCAATAAACTTAAGTCATTGAAAACTATCTGACATCTGAAACTTTTTGGCATCACTATAATTTTCGGTCCAAAATAATAACAAAATTATTAGCAATAAACTTCCAAAATCAAAAAAGTTTATTGGTCGAATTTCGGCCACAGGCGATACTAGTAATTATAATTCTGCAATGAACTTATTATTTAGCAATTATTACCAAAATTTCATATTTTGAGGTATTAATTAACAACACCAAGAGCAAAGCTTTATCACCAAATGGGCTCAACCTATGAATGAGTATGATACTTATTAGTAATCTTCATTAGAATCACGAAATAAATTATTTATGAAGAATTTTCCCTTAATTCTTCATCGAAAATTGAGACAAGAATGAAAATCTAGTGCAATAATACATTCTAGGACTGAAATTGTATCCTAGTAATTCAACTCTTGTTTGGGATAGTTTAGATCCTCTTTCTCCTAAAATGGATACTTCAAAGATTTTTTCTAATGAGAAAGATTTTGCATTTATGGTAAGAAGATCTGATTTGAACTAATCGAGTAGTTATTAAGTTCATATAATCTTTGTTATGAAAGTGAGTAACGACTGTATTAAAAGTTTATTAGATCAATTCGATCTTCAATCTAGTTTACTTACTACTGATACCATTACTATCATTTACGGCTAATGATTCTTGCAACGATTGGACTGCATGGCATGACATCAATACTTAAGTTTTCTATTGCTTTTAGATATTTGTACGTAACATCATGAATTCGTTAAACGTGGCGTTCAGATACATATTGAAGCCACGGAAGATTTAAAATTTAATGAGTTATATACGCAAGTTACTTATTAATTCTGTTTTGGTATTTGTATTTCCTTAATTTGAGTCTATATCCTTAAATCTGTAATTTGATGATAATTTTTTTTTATAAAAAGTTAAGTAGGTCAATATTTTATAACACGTCATTTATTTCATTTTAATAAAAGATTATAAATTTTATTAACTTTCCAAAAATTCCATGTTATATTTTACGCAAGTGTTAAGAGACCATCAAATAATTGAACTAGTTATATCGCTATGTTTTTTTAATATCTTCCTTCTTTTGAAACTTCCAGAAACATTTTTGTCTCAAAACAAATGATAGTTAAAATTCCACTTGCTTGGAAACATACTGATAAACGATAGAATATACATGATAAAAGGACGTTTCATCGTTGAAAATGATCGGGTCTAGAGAATTGCAATTCTATCGCATTTTTCCTAGGAAAAAAGCTCTCTACTTTTAAAATCCTTTCTTTTTAACATAAAATAATAGTAAGTATGTATCTTGAATCTTATCTTCTTTAACATCAAAGAAAATAAATAAGTATACCGTAAATAGATAGTTTGTGTTTAAAACATCCTCTAGAAATCAAATTTGAAATAAGGCTAACGCTAACCGATAATTGACCCGATTGCAAAAACCTTAATCTTCATGTTGAATACCATCATTTTTCGAAAGGCGGTCTGAAAATAGAACAGACAAAGTGCTTTAATGAACCCTCGCCGAGCTCTTTGAAGAGCCTTTAAGCTCTTAAAAGTACCCGCAGGTTTGATATGTAATTTTGTACTCTGACTATGTAAACAGAGAGATGAAAGAAGTAAGACAAGGATACTCCTTTTTTAAAATGGAAAACAAATATTATTTTTTGACAGGGTGTTTCAGTAACTCTGTCCACCTGAAATATCGTTACATTAAATGCTAAACGATAATTTTACTAATAAAACTTGAACAAATACGTAATATGGTAAGGACAATTTTTTTAAAGATGGAGGCGTAAAGGATCTTGAGATCAAATATGTTTTTTTTAACGAAACGTCCTGTGTTTTTGCTTTATTTTGATAAAGCTATGAATTATCAGTATAAAAGTACTAAGGTATATTTATTTAGAAACTTACCATTTCAGAAATATTGAATTTTTTCCATTCTACTACCTACTACTTTTATTACGCCAGATGCTCAAAATGTTCTCCATCTACTTCAATTCATACCTGTATTCTTTTAACAACTTTATTTTGTATGTTTAATTCTATCTATGTCTACCTATGATCCGTTGCATCATATCTTTGCAGAATTGTTGGTGCATCTCAATATACACTATTTTTCAATGTTCAATAACTCGAAAATGGTAAATTTCAAGATAAATATATGAAGGGTCCAGGGGAAAAACACCCTCAGTCCAAAAAATAAAAAATTGAGAAAAATCAAATTTAAAGTTGAGAAATGCCATTTGTTCGTAGTACCTAATGAGTACTTTAACGTCTATTTTTCATGAATTCAGTCACTTTCAAATTTATCGATTCGACTACTTTATAGTACGATTTTGTCGTATCACAAACTCAATTTTTTAAAAAAGTGGACTAAGGGTATTTTTCCCTGTGCCATTCATATACTATTACTTTTATACTTGGAATTCATTGTTTTATCGAAATAACGCAAAAAAAGTAGGACAAAGGAAAAAGGAAGGAAAGGAAAAAGTTTCATTAAAAATAACACACCTGATCTTCAAATCTCTATACTTCCACATTTGGAAAACTGTTCATACGACATTATGTATCTTTCCATGGCCTATAACTTTTATTAGTAAAATTTTTGTTTATTATTTAATATAACAATGGCATTTCAAGTGAACAAAGTTAATGGGACACCCTGTATGTATGCACACATACATACATATATTATAAAAATTTTATTGTAATAAAAAGCCTTGAAAAAAAATTATATGAAAACTTACAAGTCTAATACTAAACTTCAAGTAAAAACGTAAAGTTCGAACGTAGGTATAATAAATGACAAATAGGTTTACCAGTGGATCGATTACTGGTTTCAGAATTAATTGTATTAAATTAATATTTAAATGAACTAGAGTGAGTGAGAAAAAAGACCTTCAAAGCCAACTTTTTATACATCAAGCGGCAGCAGGGGAAAATTTATATCGATCATAAATATGTAGTTGAAAAATGAAAAAAACCCAAGTTGGTTTGTCCACGTTTTAATGCATTTTTGCTTTTAATCTATTGACAGATGTCTTAATATGGCTCAGCCTTGGATGCTCCTTCGTGCTGCTGCAATTTTACTCGTGACAAGACAAACTCTGGCCCTGTCCGACATGTAAGTAATTTTAATCTTTAGTTATCTACAGCTATAAGTATCCTGTTTATATTCCGAACATACAGAGTGGCCCAATTAAAAGACCACATCTCACTCTAATACTTTCTTCATAGATTTCGAAAAAAATTCTCAAACACGTCAATTCTGATAATGATCTAGAAAAACATCTTTTTTACTAAAACTCTATAATACAGGAATCCAAAAAGAAAATATTGGGTCACATTTTAGCTTTTTAAACTAAAACCTAAAATTTTCATATTCTATATCTTTCTTTAACTGTTTTGAAGCTATTTATTTTTGTAGTGGTTATCTTCTTTTGTTTGTAAAATGGATAAGATATTACAAAATATTTTAGATCATATTCATTTCTATACATTACATTATATTTCCGTAGATATAAGTTCTAAAAATATTTCAGTGTCAAGATATGTCCCAGAAAGCTTGCTGTTTTATTGATTTCAAATAATGAAAAAAACAGAATTTATTCCTTTTTGTAATAGATCATTTTTTTAACGATGAACCTATTGCTTTTGATATTCTAAAGATTTTTTTTTACCTTAATATTGACTAAGAATGAACGTTGTAAAAACCATTAAGACCGTACATATGTACCATGGAAACGTACGATATTTTTATAGCTTTTAATCCATTACCAAGACTAAATAGAACAAAACTATAAAATAGTTGAAGATGGATATTGAATACTTTACAAATAATTTAATAAAAATTTCAAGTAAAAGTAAAAATGATTTTAAAATTGGGACTTTCAACTTTAAAACTTAAATGTGAAGCAATATTTTCTTTTTGGATCATCTTGTATTATGGAGTTTTAGTAAAAAATATGTTCCCTGGGAATCATTATTGACATGTCGTTTGTTTTTCAAAATTTACGGCGAGAATCATAAATAAGAGTACACTGTTTTCATTTGGGCCACGCTGTTTATTTTCATTACACGTGAAGAATGATGAAAATAAACGTTCAATTAGCAAATGGTGAAAGTGATATAGAAGAATAGGTATATTAAAAATGTGCATTTTACAAATAGTTTTTTTTAATCCGAATTCTAATTACATTATAAAACAAATGTATTTAAAAGTTATAATAGATACAGTATTGACCAAAAACAGATAAACAAATCAATTTTTTAATGTAGCGGAAATAAAATTAAAAATACCAGCCTTTTGTATTTTAGGAAAATACGTAATCAGTCAAAAGAGTTACTACATATATGCCTAAATTCTGTACGTTTTCTTTATTAGGTAACAATTGAAGCTTTGCGAATACAAATTTCATTTAACTTAAAAAGTTGCATGATAATAGAAATATATTATCAAGAATGATTTCAAAAAAAGCTTCATACCTGTACGAAATTCAGTGAGACACTCTTGCATACTCAATTACAATTAATCAATTTAATTTAATACAATACAAACATTGAATTACAAGAAATACTATTGAAAACACCAGCTAAAGTTCAAGGTTGCCAGACTCCTATACGTGCTTATTTCAAAAAATGTGCAGTTCTTCCAAATAAGACTGTTTTATAAAAAAAAACACCAAAGGCAAATAGACCAAATCGAAAACCAAATTATATCCAAAAAGAAAAATGGCTACACAATTTACATTATGAAATCCCCGACGTACACGGGTGTAGCTAAATAAAAACACTCGAAAACCTAATGATTAAAAACCTTGATGACCCAAAAAAGTAATTCTACTGTATTCTCAACCCCCTTCTAACATAGAATAATATATTCTCCAAATTATCAATCATTGCCATTAATAGCTATCTCCAAATTGTGGAAAAATATCCAATTTTGCTAGTCTTCAACATATCGTAAATTAGTATAACACGAAAGGTTCTTACAAAAGTTGGAATCGTTCTAATCCACGAGAAAAAGGAAAATTAAAAAAAATTGCACTATACGTTCAAGACAAAAAAATCAGTAATATGTATTTTTGAAACATATTTGTTCACAAACCACGAAAAATATTTTACGCAGATCAGGTTATAACGAATTAAAAGCTCTATAGTTCACGAGCCCATTTCAAGAAACGGATAACGTTTGGGGTGTTGGTTCTAGACCCCCTAAGTTTTAAAAAACCATAATCTTTAGTGGATAACGAATAAGTCTAAATTCAGACTTTTTGAATCTAATGGCGGCAGAGGTTTAGCAAAAGAAAAAGATGTATGTATTATATTAAACATAAAAAACTATTTTGCTGTAAGAAAAGGAAAATCGAGTTTTATTAATGATACGATGGATTAGTGTTTCGCTAAATATTTTATAATAAAATCTTAGATAACCTACACTGAAATTAGAACTTACAGGTCCATTAAAATTATAATAAAAAGTGAAATTGCAAGAATTGTTGATAAAAGCATTTATCTGATACAAAAGACGTCCCAATGCTATCAAGAGAATGGTGTAATAATCATCATAGACGTCCTGGAGAAAAATATGTTCCCCAGATAATAAACTTTTTTGGTAATTGTTAATTTAGAGAATAAAATAGCTTTTGCCGTTTTATAAAGAAGTCAATTTCAAGAAGTTAGAAATATAAATATTAGTGAGTTCAATGTTCATGTCAAAAAAGACTTCATTTTGCTGGATTGTCTTCCAGAAGAATAGCCTATATACTTATAGGTCGACCATAATAATAAGGCAAGTTTAGTTAAATCGACTTATTTTGAGCTGTACTATAAATGATGAAACGTTGGCCCAACCTTTTAGAGACACCCTTTATAGGTCTACCATAATAATATTGATTTAGAATTGCAAGATTAAATGATTTTGACTGAAGTAAAGAACTGTTCTCAAATATTTTTAGTCAGACGTACATAAGCGAGTAAGAGGAAGATCTATTTGTATTGAAAAGCAATTTCTATTCGATGGTTGGTCTGTTATGGCTTAAAAGTAGACAGAGCGTTGTTCCTTAAGCAAAATGGATTCACATCAGTTCACAGGAGATTTAAGATTATAGAGGTTTTTTTTAATGGCCGCTTAGGGTGAATGTGCTATTTTGATACATATTAATAACCAATAATCTTAGATATTCAATATTGCAAAATATTTAAATGAAGTGAAAATAAGCAGCTTGAATGGCCAACTGTCAATTCGGACATGAATCTCTTAAGCGTGTAATAGCACAGAAATCTTGAAAGTTATTTCAACAAAATTGAGTTAGAAGACATAGACATACGAGTAAAATAATATAATAATCATATAATATTTCTCATACTTTTGAAATATCCTCATCAAGTATCGAACTGCCTATTGATTATTTTTTAAGTAGAAATCCACAGCAATTAAGCATTTTTAAATTATTATTATAGCCACAGATAATGACTAGGTAAATTTCTTTTTATCAGCTTGCAAAAGAAATTTACCACCGTCTACAAGAGGGCACTGATAGCTTTTTTATTGAATTTATGCAATTTTCGCATTAAATGGATAATTATCAATGTACTTTTTCCTTGAATATTTTTTTTTCATTCATAAATTTAGTATAGTAGGTATGAACAAGTTAAACTGTATAATATACATATTATGTATTTTGGATTTGTTTTAATTTATATTTTAATTCTTTTAGCTTTAATATTATTACATTTTATTTTAAAAACATGACTTTATATAGTATATGTTTTTTGAGGAAAATTGTTTTAATTTAACATGTAGAAATGTGTTATATAATATTCTTACGTTCGAGAAATATATAAATGTTCATTTAAATTAAAGGTAACAAAATTAATAAATTAACGATTATCTTACAATTAGTACTGGTATATTTAGAAATTTTATTTCTGATCTATTTTATGAAACATAATTTGAAATTTCTAAGCCATATATTTTAAGTGTATGTATGTACAAACAAACATTTGGTTAGCGGATCATTGGGGATATAAAATCTGAGGATACTCCGAAGTAAAACGATCTTCCATTCTAAAGTCCACCGGATGACTGATAAATGAAAGCTACTTGCATGCAAAGTCGTACAACAGTTAGCCTTATCAGAATAACAATTACAAAATCATCTGTCTTATTGAAGTGACATTGCACAAATTGGAACATAACGACAACGTTATTCTGATTTGAATCACTGGATATTAAATAATTTACAGCAATTATATGACAGGCGGTCTAACTGTGGAATTGCTGTTCTTGAGAAGTGCCTAGAACAAATCGAAGGGACTCCTTTTGCCGTAAGAAAATGAATTATTAGAAATGCTCTAAAAGGGGTACAATTACTGAATAACGATGCTAAACGGAGACAAAGAGAAAAAGATTAAACAGCTATTGGTATCAAATAAAGACAAGCAAAATGCTAACATTGCTGGTTTGTAAGGTTTGCCATCTTTAAGACACATCTATTCAGGTTCGAACTTGCCGAGCAATCTGCTGATTATGTTGAGGACAGGAATTTCTTTTTCTTCTCCATTGCCTTATGGTCCAAATCGTATACCCCAAACAATGACTATCGGGTGTTAAAAAGCTTTAAATCCTGGAAATTTAAGAGATAAAAGCGAAATAACTTGTAATGCTGATCAGAAACTTTGAATTGGATTTGTTATATGACACTTAAATAAAGTGGAATGTCACAGGGATTCCAAAAATGTAAACAAGTTGTTGATATAGACCCCATTGCTTCTCGTTATTTGTAGAACTGACAATTATCTTTATGATCCGGTGCCTAACAGACACAAACACTAAAATATTAAGTTTTGGCATTGTTGTCCTTTTCGGCATACTCCCTTTGACGTTCCGCACACCGTTCTATTTTTTTCTTCCCCTGTTGNGGACTTCTGCTGTGGCCTGCGAACTCCCGAGGATGCGAAATTTGATGACAGAAATATTACCACAGGGCGGAAAAGCAGCGGGGTCCTGATTTTTCCTTTTATTTTTTAGTTATAAAGATATCCCTATGAACATAATACCCAGTGAAATAGTTTTTGTACTTTTTCTTGTTTGAACTAAAGCTAGATTTTGTATAACATACTGTCATGGATCTATTGAAATTAATTTCTAAACACAATTAGTAATTTCCTTTCTATTGCACACATATTGTAAGTAATACTGCGAGTTTCCTATCCATTGTTCGAGTTAATTGCACCATAAAATATAAAGCTTGAGCATGTACGCTCCATAGGGAATTCCAATTTAATCGATCTGCAATATGAACGAGATCTATTAAATTGAACGTCACTAAAACATTTAATACATTTACTCTCAAAACTCAAATTTACCCAACAATCTCATAAATTTAAGTTTACACGATAGGTTTAGTAAAGTAGTTCTTTGTTTGAAATATACTGCTTATTAGATGGTTGGAAAGGGTGAAACCCTTATCTTAAGGAGACAGCTTTGCAATTCGCCTCTATCATATAATTGTAAATGTTTCATTATCATTAAAATTTTCATTAAAATAATTAAAATAATGAATACTACCAATAAAATTGTTATTTAAACACGAAATGACAATGAGTCGTATCTTCTAAATTAACCGAGAAGAGATTTTTAATTCTAAAGTTTCCAGAAGGTTTTTCGTTTAAGTACAATAGAACTTTAAATTTTTGCAATTCACTATACTCTAAAATTATTAAAATTTTAACTACATACGTGCTACGTTTATTAGAAAACCTCTAACCCTGACATACATACATATACATACCATAATAGTTGGTGAAATATCGATTGAGACTTGAACGTACACATTATTAAAAAAAATATTGAAACCGTGATACAGGTTTTTCTTATTACAGGGTCTCTCACTGTTAATGTTAGTGTTCTACTACTTAGTTTAGCATCACCTGATGAATCAAGTTTGGTAAGTCCATTACGTTTTAATATATTTATATACTATATCATTTTTCTTTTTTTTAAGAAATATGAAGTGGAGTTTCTGCTTCAACAACAATGGTACGACCCCAGGCTACGATACTCAAACCAAAGCGAATATAATTATTTAAATGCAATTCACCATCACGACGACATCTGGCTTCCGGACACCTATTTCATCATGCATGGAGATTTCAAGGATCCATTAATACCGGTTCACTTTAGTTTAAGAATTTATAGGAATGGTAGTGTCAATTATTTGATGAGGTACCTACTCCTTCTTAGTAGTTATTAATAATATAAAAGATCTGGAAAATAGTATACACATTAAAGATTGTCGAAAATAACATCAGCATTTCGATTTCTTTAGTAGATAATGAGTATGATATGCAACTTTAGAAGTAAAAATGTATAAAATTGAGAAGATATAAAGATATTATATAAAAATTTTGTATACAATTTTTCACGAAGTTCGTTAATCAACTATGTTACATTTACAACATTACGAATTATAGGTTGTCCCTGTTTTTAGTATACAGGGTTGTCCACTAAGCGCCCGTCGGTCAATAGCTGCTAAACCGTTAGACATATGGGAAAATGTTTCATTTAAAACTTTTAGGGTTTCATCTCTGCTACAAGATAAAATTATTTTCGGTTTATACAGGGGGTTCTAAATAAGTAAAAAATAGCAAAGTTTTGTTTTTTTAAATGGAACCCCCCATTTTTTTATATATTTTTGGATTCCCCGTCAAATTTTATGGCCACTTTATGTAAACTGTTTTTTGTCTAAAATTTACCATTTCCGAGTTATTCCAAAAAAAGAAAAAATTTTGACAGCTGCAGTCTGCCATGAAAATCGCTACTGTACCGTAACCGCTGCGAACTTCGGAATCGGACTTCT